>JBCEWC010005035.1:0-25824 GCA_038996855.1 Solanum aculeatissimum | reverse complement strand
AATAATGTAGACAACAATTCAATAATATTTTCTCCTATATTTCTCACAGTAACCATTCATTTTCTTCTGTACAGACTTTGGACAGCCTACAAAATTCAAAAGAGGGTCCTCCAGGATTCAGGTTCTGAGCAGTCTGGCATAGAAGTGCATCATGGCTTCTTTAATTTCTACATGATCCTGTATCTCCTCCCCCCTTACCACCAGTCTGTCAACTGTGCTGCATCTCCTGTGAGAAGTTGCTATCCTTCGAAAGAACCTAGTGTTCTTATCCCCTTGTTTCAACCATAATATTTTTTATTTTTGTCTCCATCTGTCTTCTTCTGATTTGGCCAATACTTCTAGTTCTACAAGGATTGTTGCTCTTATCATCATTTCCTCATCCTGAAATATTCTATCATTTTGGATTCTGTCTAATTCAGCTAATTCTTCAAGCAGACAGTTTTTTCTGTGAGGTAGTTCAGAAAAATTCGTCTTGTTCCATTCTTTTAGCATTTGTTTAAGCATCTTTACTTTACTGCTGAGTTTGTTATCTGGACACCCTTCTACCTCAAAGCTGCTCCACCACCCTGCACCATATTATTGAAGCTATGAACCTTGTGCTATCAATTTTCCAATTTGAAATATGATTGTCTATGTTCCCAGTTACCACCTATGTTGCTCGGACTCTCCAAAAATGCGGTCACAACCGTGTCGGATTCCCCAAAATTGCACTACTTTCTTGAATCCAACATGCACCAAATGACATTTTTGAAGAGTCCGAGCAACATTGGTTACCACTGTCCAACATGATAGAGTTATGATCAGACCCTGCTCTGGGGAGAATACCCTGCTTGATGCTTCTGAAGTTCTCCTTCCGCTTCATAGAGTATAGGAACCTATCTGGTCTAGCTGCACTTAGATGGTCACCTCTCCTGAACCAGGTGAATTTTCCTCCTACAAGACAAGGATCATGTAGCTCTAGGTCTTCAATCCATCTAGCGAAATCATTCATGATGTTACTCCTTGAATATTACCGCTGAGAAATATTGCCTAAATAAATTGATTTGGCACTACCCTAAGCATGCACTCCTGAGATAAACAAGATTGGGCACTGCCGCAAGGCAATGTGGATCCATGGAACAAGACTGAAACAGAGGACTTGAATGTTGCCTGCATACTCAAAATTAATAAATCTAGACATATATTAAAGACATAACAATACCAATGTCCTTAATTTTCAAATGTAATAAGAGAGAACACATGACAGATGCAACTAAAGAATGACCAGGTTCTAATATTTGAGCATGATGACAAGAGTAGAAGAGCTTCCAAAAGAGAAATCTACAATTTTGTAACATACCTTAACTGTAGCTGATGGAGTATTGCGTAGACCATGAGATACATTTCCACTGTAGCAAAATCAAAGAAATACAGTAGTAAGAGACGAACCAAAAAATGTAAAACCAGTAAAAAGGAAAAAACGAACACAGATCACATAAGAGCGGTAACACTACTGATAAATGCACAAAAAAATATATGCAGTCCAAGCACTCATCCAAAAACATGTGCCCCCATAAAATTACCCAGGGCTGTGGAACAAATTCAAGATAATGAATTTCATTAATGAACAAAATCCAGTGAGCTCCAACTGGGTGCATTCTGAAATAAGGTTATTTGGAAAATGAAAATCAAAGCTTAAACCCTTGCAAATTTCAAAAAAAGAAAAATTGAAGTACAAAAATTTCAATGAAAAGAAAAACTTAAAACTGTTGCAGCCTGATGAGAACGTAAATATGAAAGACTGGATGCTCAATCCATATAATTGGGTATTACGAGATTTATAGGCGACTCCAATGGAATTCATGAAGAGCACTAACAAGGCAGGTATGGAGTGGTTGACTAGGTTGTTTAAAGTTATTCTGAAGACAGCTAAGATGTCCGACGAAAGGAGGTGGAGTACAATGGTTCCAGTATACAAGAATAATGGTGATATCCAAAACTGTAACAATTACGGAGGTATCAAATTGCTAAGCCGCACTATGAATGTTTGGGAAAGAGTGGTGGAGATGAAGGTAAGGATAGGAGTGTCCATTTCAGAGAATCAGTTCGGATTCATACTCGGGCATCGACTATTGAAGCAATCCATCTTGTGCGGAGACCGGTGGAGAAATATAGAGAAAGACAGAGAGAGTTCCATATGGTGTTCATTGATCTTGAGAAGGTCTGTGACAAAGAGCTGAGGGATGTCCTCTAGAGGTGTATGGAGGCTAAGGTGTCTCAATGGTGCATATTAGGGCGATAAAGGATATGTATAATGGAGCCAAGACTCAAGCTAGAACAATGGGAGGAGACTCGGAGCATTTTCCTGAGACTACATGAAGGATTTATGTTGAGCCCTTTTCTTTTTGTCTTGGTGATGGATAAGCTGACACGATTTATCTAGGAGGAGGTTCCATAGTGTATGCTATTTACGGATGACATAGTATTGATTGATGAGACACGGAATAGAGTTAATGATAAATTGGAGGTTTGGAAGCAAATTCTGGAGTCCAAAGGGTTCAAATTGAGCAGGACCATAACAGAATATTAGGAGTGCAAATTCAATGTTGCGATGAATGACGCAAATATGGAAGTGAGGCTTACCACTCAACCTATTCCCAAGAGAGAGAGCTTTAAATATCTTGACTCCTTCATCCAAAGTTGTGGAGACATCAACGATGATGTCACAAATCGCATTGGGGCAACATGAATAAAATGGAGGCTTGCCTCTAGAGTATTATGTGATAAAAAGGTACCACCTAAATTTAAAGGTAAGTTTTACAGAATGGTGGTTAGACTGTCTTTGTTATATGAGGTGGAGTGCAGGCCAATCAAAAACTCACATATTTAGAAGATACAAGTTGTGGGATGAGGATGTTAAAATGGATGAGTAGACATACTAGGAGTGACAAGATCAGGAATGAGGTTATTCGGGAGAAGAAGGGAGTAAGGCTGGCAACGGAACCAGCACCTCTCGGTACCGGTACCGGTCCGTCCTGATGCCGTTGCCGGTCCGGTAGAGGTCCGGTTAAATCCGGCCAAGGGGGGCCGGTTGGGGTAACGGGTAGAGCTGGCAACAGAACCAATACCGGGACAGCTGGACCAGAACCGGTACTGGGCGTACCAGTAGTTTTTGGAACTTTCATCCCGATCCGGTGTTGACCGATGTCGGACGGTAGACCGGTAAATGGCAGTATTTTTTTTAATTTAAATAATTGGTAAGTGATAAAGTTTAAAGTTCTAAAGTTTAATTTTTTAAAAGTTTAAAGTTTAAAATTCTCAAATATATAAGTTTAAAATTTAAAATGTTTTAAAGTTTAAAATAATCAAATATATAAGTTGAAACTTTAAAGTTTAAAGTTTTAAAGTTTTTAAAAGTTTAAAGTTTAAAATTATCAAATATATAAGTTTAAAGTTTAAAATTTTCAAGTTTTTAAAAGTTTTAAAGCTAGAAATTATCAAATATATAAGTTTAAAGTTTAATAAGTTGAACAACTAATATAAGTTGGGTTTATGTCATTGGTTCACCCACCTAGGAGGTTAAGTGTGAGTGTCACTCATGGCCCATATTGGATCGTGACAGTATCTGACCAGCATTTATTCTCAAAGTGATGCAAATATATAGGCTGAAAATTATTTTTTATGAATGGAAAAGAATAAATATCCCACAATTTCATGTTAGTAGAAATTAACTTTTGGGGAGAAACAGGTGTTTCTTTATAGTAGTAATTTTTTTCTACTTTAGTCATAGAGTTTGTAGTTGTATAGTAGCTTTCACTCTTGCACTCTTTCAAACCGTGTATACTGAACCAAGGATCTATAGGAAGGAGTATCTACCTCACAAAGGTAGGGGTAAGGTCTGCACACACACGTCCTCCCCAGATCCCACTTGTGGGAATATTATTGGATATGTTGTTGTTTCTTGACAATTGATATAAAACAGAGAATTAGATTTATTACCTACCGCGTCTCTCTCCCCCTTTCTGTGATGAATGGGTGCAAGAAAAGGAGATAAATAATTGCATATGTACCCTTTTTTTTCTTTTGAAAGAAAAGAAAACTAAGAGTTGGCAAAGTACCGAAACCTCAACCCTCCTGTAGGCACATATGGAGTAAAATAGTAAAGGAATTTCTATTGAACAAAAAAAAAAAGGAACAGGAAGGAGCTCAAACTTGCCTTACAACTCCAGCATACATAAAGGGAAGAACTACACCTCCATGAAGGGCCAAAATCCAACGAATGGGTCTGCTGAATGCAACCTGCATGGCAATCTCTCAATGCACGTTATCTTCATATAGAATAAATGTATTTTTCTAGCAGTTATAGAATTTACAAGTACTAAAAGCTGTGAATAATGAATTGAAGAATAAAAAAATGAAGCTTGAACAAAATATCAATCAAAGCAATAGCACCAGACAATGAAATAAATTTGCTTCTGGGAACATAAGCCAAGTTGACTACTTTGTTGTAGTACTAAAAAGGATAAGAGAGAAAAATTGAAAAGGTTGACATCACTAAGTTCAGGGTTGATTTACTTTCCTTTAATATAGTGATAGGAAGATTAATGGGAAGACAAATCATTCCAGCTATAGATAAAGGTTTGTTACAATTTCAAGGATAAAGAAAAAGGCAATACACTTAGATTATAAATAAACAAACTGAAAAAGATAAAAACAAGTATGGTCACAACTCATGCATATTGGAAAGAAAAAGGGTTGGTCAAAGTCGTAGCACATACATCAGAGTTCCAACGCATTGACTTAGGGAATGAAATGCTGGCAATTATATCAGGTAGCTCTTCAGACAAAACCTGTTGATAGTGATTCAAACAATGAGATCTCGGAAAACAAAAACAAAAAAAGAACGTATCTGTCATATATATATTCATTCATAAGAGCAACAGAAGAACTACGCATAGCAACTTTTAAGAGATTTTCAGGTTTTACGTAGTAATAGTGAGGAAGGCTCACTGCAGAAATTAACTTGAACGAGTACAAAAAAGAATCTTTCGGCGCAGATTGCCATTTTCTTTTATCAACATGCAATCTCCCTTTTCTTCTCTTTATGGTCGTGATATTTTTCAAGGGGAGATCACTACCCTTTCTGAGACATCTGACTGGGTTACTTTAAAAAAATCTTCAGAGCATAGTTTTCGATAGTACAGTTCTAGGTGCCAATAATTCATCTTCGAAAATCATTCTATCTCTGCTTGCCACCTCAAGCGAGCACTTTATGGCCTTAAACAAGCACCCAACTTATACAAAGGGCTATAGCAGTCTACTATAGGAGCTTTCCTCTAACAATCCCTTATTGAGTATGTCAGAAAATCATGAAGTCAACTCCTTCTATTCAATATCTATATAGAGGAAAGAAGATCGAAAGCCATTGAGCAGTGAGACTTTCTTTTCTAGAGTAGTCATAGAAAGAAAATAGAGGGGTCTGCAGGCATGAGTGCTCAGGTATGCCTACAGTCTAAATTCCTAGCAGTTTTTTTCAGTTGTATTTATTTGAACGAAAAAAGAATAAAGAAAGTCCGGAAGAGCGGAATGGTCATCCAACTCCCTAATCAGTACAACAACATACCCAATGAAATCCCACAAGTGAGGTCTTGGGAGGGTAAAATGTACGCAAACCTTACCACTACCTCATAGAGATAGAGAGGTTGTTTTCGAATCAGTATAAGATAAAATTAAAACTAAAGAATTCAGACCCACAGACATTTAATTTAGGTCCTTGGACCAAAGCCAGTCCAAGTTGAAGAAATAGCTCTTCCTAGAGATTCACTACCAACTCTCCATCCAATTGCAGAGGCATTTTCTATTATTTTTCTTCATATAAACTGTCCAGCAACTTGACATGGCAAGCTAATTGCCACATAAAATCGCTGAAAATGTGTTTATAACTAAGTCATGCCTAATGGTCGACTACACCCAAAGAAACATCGCATGCCAACGTTAAGACAGGGATCTTGGACCTAACTCAATTCAAAAAGGTAGCTCAAGTCTTTTCATATATATTTACTACCAGACTCCCTAGTTAGTGTCTATTTCTCTCATCTTTCTTCATAGAAGCTGTCCAGCTACTTTACATGGCCAGCTAACTGCCACGTAAATCACTGACAATATGCTTGCACTTAAATCATGTTAATGGTGGTCTACACCCAAAGAAACGTGAGGCCGATATTAAGATATCTTTTGCCTAACTCAATTTTAAAATTAGCTCAAGTATTGAGGAGTCCAATTCTATAGGAGGAGACCCCAGGTATAAGATAACCCAACATCAAGAATGAGTATGACTTTGATACCACATTGATGGATGAGTCCAACTCTGGTAGTTGAGTTATTCCCCCAGAATCATGTTGCATGGAATGGAATTAGCCCAAGGTCCATTTTCTTAACATGGTATAACAGCAAGGTCTTGGTCCAAGTCTACACTGTCATCCATTATCACAAAGAATTCTCACGTGCTTGACTCGAGAATGGAGTTGGGCCGGAACATGATGGAATGTATTACAAAGCTATATTAAATAATGAACATTGTCTGACAACATAGAATCCTAAATGAAGTGAACACAATTTAATGGCCAAAGTGATGATTAGATGATTACACCAAATACACAAATAACACAAAAGGCAAGGCAATTCAGAGTCAAATAGATCTCATATATCAGTAACACTATAATGACAGTTGAATAGTAGCTCATCCTAAAAAACCATTAGCATTGTGATCATCAAGATAAAGGTTATTCCAGAAAACCTGTAAGGAAACACAGTCCGCAAGTCTCAGGGTCAGCACTCCACTAGCTTCTCCTTTTCACTCTCTGGTTTTAACTTAAAGAATATTATATTATAATTTATAAAAGTACATGCCGCTCATACTATCTCTATGAGACCTTTCACAAGCTACTCTGGAGAAAAGCTTCAAGAAACAAGTAATTTGACCCACAATAACAGTCTTCTTATCATTCCAGCCATCTACATCTTTTTTTTTATTTATAAAATTATATAATTTTTATTGATATAAGAGGTAAAATTAAGCATAAAATTTACACGAAATATATATGTTCCACCAATCTGTACAGAAGTACTTTTAAACCCTTCAAAATCACTTCAATTTCTTTTTCCCAGTGTCCACACAGCTTACTTCTCCTTGTCCTTCTGAATACCCAGCTTAGAAGATGTTTTGACAGTGTCTGGCATCGCCGATTTAATTTAAAACAAGCACCAGACTACTCCAGAACTTATATGTCACAAGACAGTAAAGTAATAAGTGGTTCACATCTTCCCCAGTCACTTACACATGAAACACCAACTAATGTGAACAGTTTTCAAAATGATATTTCTCCAAGTCCTACCTCGAGTTACTGCAAATCACTTTCCTCAACAAAGACTGTAATAATAGTGAACTTTTTTAGAAAGGCGGGACTCATCCCCAGCCAACTCAAGGTGCTAGAAGAATTTTGAGTAACAGAGTATCTTTGGTTGCATGTACATTTGTGCTAAAAGGCCTAAAGACAGGAATTTTACACACGTACACACAGAAAGCTTCAGAAAAAGAGAAACCACACCATTTTGATGGAGTTTGATGCCAGAAACACTTTTCATTCAATTCACTTATGTGGACTTGAACAAAAGTAATATAACCATTTTCTGCTATCCTGTTTATATAATTAATTTTTATCAAACACAACCAAACTTAGTCACAAGTAATCTCCATGATTAACTTGGTAATTTATAGCAGTAGCCTTGGTCACATACCCTACTAAGGTTAGCTAGTTGTTGAAAAGGCAAATTTTACTTTTTCGCGAAATCATACATAAAAAATTATTTTCTATATGTACCTCGAATGCAAGCCGTGCTGGCTCCACTACACGAACATACACATATTCTGTTTTCCCTGCAATCAGAAGCAAACAATGAAACACAAGCATTTGTAGTGTAGCTGCGCAGATAAACAAGCAACATGCAATTATGCATACAGTGAACCAGTGAAGCTTTTGACAATTTTATACAGTTAACTTATTTTTTGCAAAGTAAAATGACATTTTATACAGCTAATGAAGATGGTGATATATGAAAAAGTAGTATCTGTAAAGATGAGAAGTGAAGAGCCTCAAGGAACTGTTGATACATCAAAATAAACATCCCACACAACTGAACAGCGAAATGTACCATGTCTAACTTGCTTCAGCAGACACCTGAAGTAACAAACCTTACTGTGCTGTTACCCATTAGAAGCATGTATCAGAAATAAGGACCGGAACTTTGTTGTCCAGGACAAAATGAGTCACAAATGCACATGTAGAAACTCATAGAACATTTTGGTCAACAGTGATTTCAAGGTGCATAGTATTTCCTAGTTCTTATTAGCGGGAGAATGCTGAAGGAATCTCTACTCTCCTTGTCTTGCATTGTCAGACATGAAATCTATAGAAGAATCCCCTCCAACTGGATCCGTTTGGTAACCTAAAGGTGTTTGAAGCATATGTGACATTGATAGAAGAATCTAAACACCAGAAGATTAGTTGAACCGGTAGCTTGCCATTGTTTATAAAATTTTATTACTTGATCGAAGAAAAGGATTAATTGAATCAGTAGTACTTCTTTCCTATTGAGATGCAATAACCTTTGTGCAACTGAAATAATTAAAACTTGATGTTTAAATTTCACTCAATTAAACAAAACAATGGTGCCGAAAGATATGTAAAATGATGCATTTAGGTGACTCCTGATCTCCATTCAAGCCTACCCGCATACCTATACAAGCAAGTGTTCAGCTTACATTAAGAATAAAAAGTAGAAGGTCTTTACAGCTCTTTAAGTTCTTTTCACTGCCGTGACACGTCCTCCAATTTCTTTTAGACTTTTATTACAAATCGTTCAACAATGGCACAATGAGCACGATTTGTTAAGAAACAATAAAAACAGAAGACCACACAGTGTTTCAGACAAAATTTTAAAACAAAAATATTACAAGGAATAGAAAATTTCAGATCTTTTTGGTAAGTAATAATCAGGTTATGTAAGGGATAACAAATAGCATATCTACAACAACATACCCAGTGTAATCCCACAAGTGGGTTTGAATATCAATAACAAATATCATATCAAACGTCAAAAAACAAATCTAAGTAGTTTTCCACATTTAAGCAAAAGAAATTTTTATGACTAAATATATGATAGACTAAATCGACACCAGAATTCACATGAACAAACACTGAGAGAGTAAAATAAGTGCTCATCTGACGTAACGTACCTTCAGCTCGTCTATACATGGAGTCTAAAGGCACACTATTTCTGCGACAAAAACCTTCAGCAGCCTGAAAGTTGCATGAGTTGAAAATTCAGACCGACTTAAGTTCATCAAATACGATGAATATGGCAATAGATTTCTTAAGGCACATTGAAATACGGAACAAGACAAATACTGGACATTTTCTTTTTTGATGATATAATTATTTCACTTTATGTTTTCTATAAGGGAAAAACATATTAATATGCCTTTCAAGAGTTACAAAAGTGCTTGATACAAAAGAGAGATTTCCAACATTGCCTCTATAAATCTGAAGAAAGGAGTAAAAGCAGAAATTTTGGGAATAGAATTGCTTGATTATTTTTTCAAATTTGGAGTTTAATTAGTGTTTACAAGTATTTCAGACAAGGAAAATAAACTAATTTAAATTACACAAATATAGGGATTCTAGACCTTTATATTATACAAGGAATGGGCATATTTCCTAATATTTAACTCTCCCTCAAGATGGAATGTATATAGTATGCTCCTAAGTACAAACTTGCCACAAATATACCCGATTCTGAAGTCATGGAGTTATTTTGTAAGGATACTTGCTAGCTAATCCTTTTAGTTGATGAAACCTGTCATAATACACCCAGACTCAATCTTTCGTCGAATAAAAAGATAACCTATTTTCACATGCTTTGTTAACACTTAGAATCGAAGCTGTATGCATTGCATCTTGATCATTTTTTATAACCAAGAAATCCCCAAGGGCAAACTGACATACAGTTTGGAACTTGGTGGATAATGGATAATTGCAACTTGATTATCACATACCCTCAACGGCTAAACTCTTGGAGAAGTTGATTTAGCCACCTAAGCTCACCTGTGGCCAAAGCCATAGGCCAGTATTCTGACTCTGTACTAGATCTAGCTACTACATTGTTAGGATCCTTTTTAAATTCATGTGAAGAAATATACTCAAAAAAAGAATAAATGGACTGACCACGGAGATCTGTTTGCTGGAAAGAGCTTATCAAAATTTTACTAAAACAAGGAGCTCTCGAATCACCAGAAAATGGTGTTGAGAAAAGTCTCTTTGCCAAAGAGTTTACCAGAAAAGTTTTCAAATCACTCAGAAGGTTTGGGGATGCTGAAAGACTTGGATTGCATGTATTGGATGATAATTGACTGAACAGTGAAGACTTGGCTGGAGAGGTGGACTGACCTCTCGGACTGGTTTTCTTGTGGTCAGATTGCAGCAGAAATTGGACAATAGGCTCACAATTAGGAGAGATCCCCACAACAGAAGGAACCTTCCCGGAAGATGTCACGCACTGAAGCATGAACAAATCTCACTGAAAAATTCTGACTTCTCCTGGCGCCTAACAGCTCAGATGTTTTCTTGTGGCTTTACGAGTTCTTCTGGCCGGAGGATCCATATCTATAGTGGTGGTTGATATGCAACACCTACGAGAAGTAAAGCATCCCCAGCCAGTAGCCCCGAAAAATTACAGAACAAAGATTTCTCCTCAGCCTGACGACACTTGTAAATGCACAGTGACTAATATCTCATAGATGCTCTAACACCATGTGAGAACCGAAACAAGAGAAGAAGATTGAGAGAAAACATTGTTCATTATTGGATGTTTAAACAGTGAATCTAAATGTTCCCAGGAAAACAAAAAATCAAATTACACAATTACATCATCTAATCAACTTAGGTCGATCCTTATTGATATGCACTAAATTTACTAGATCCCAACGATATTAACAAGATCCAAAAAATACAACTTGTTTTACGCTTTTCCAAGTTATTAGATTTTCTCCAACAGATGAGAGCATGCTCATATCAAGAACTGAAAATCTTGAACTGAAACCTACTTTTGAACCAGGGATGGGAATTTGGAAATTCACCCTGGGGAAAATAATTCCTAGGACTTTTCTTTTGTGTGGATTTTTTTTTTTTTTGAACTTGGTATCGTTTGTGTAGATTTCCATGTCCTATTTAAACAATTAAGGATACTTCATATGGAAATTTGTCGTCAAGCTGTGGTTAATACCTGAGGCATAAAAGAAGCATTAACAAGCAAACCTTGTATGTGTATCTCCAAGCATTTTGGAGATAAATACCAATTAGGAGGTCTGAGACGACCCAGAAAGCACTTATCATATCATGAACTGATTCGTAACCTACTTTGGTCTTGAATATTTACTTGTAAGAATGGAACTCTTTGTTTGGCAATGGATAGTTGCAACTCCATAAAAATAAATTAATTAAATTTAAGTTCTTTCTTTGGCCTAATTATCAATTAGAAGATTTAGCTTGTATGAATCGTTATTAGTTTGGTGCCAATCATGGTAGTCATTTTTAGTATTCAAGGATACATATGTATCCACGATTGAAAAAAGCAAACAAATACACATATGCCTTGTATTACATTTTATCAAATCTAATTCGAGTAGATGATACTAAATCAATAAAATAAGGAATCAATTAGATCTAGAAATGAATCAACAGAATCTTATTCATTTCAGAATTTTTAGGTTTAAATTATTCGCTTTTGTGAATGAAATAAAGGCTTCTTGACATTATAGACACAAGAATAGAAATATTCCTTTATTTTGTCAAAAACTTTCTGTTCATCCCATTTTCCTGGACCAAATTAAAAGTTAATAGCATAAACAAAGATAGATTTTTGAATGAGAAAAGTAAGTTTCCTAGTTTCATAGAAATCAATGGGATTATTTCAAATTGTTCAAGTGGGTTGGAGACGAGATGTTTTACTAGATCAACTACATGTTTATAGGCTTCACCCGCTACTCCGTTTTGATTCAAATCTTCCACTAGGTAATCAAGAAAGTCAATATTATTGCTTCTGCCCTAAATGATGTGCATATTTTATTTTTCTTCCGCTGCATCCATGAATAGTAAATAGATAAGAACAATATAAATATAATGCTCGTGAATGATATTGATAACACATAACCGGTTCTCGACAAAACCGGCAACATTTAATTATAGATTACTTCATGTAAGGTCCTAAAATGTTGGGAAATATAGGACTTCTTGGTCCCTAATAATTCAGATAGGAGTTAAAAATCCATGAAATGGGAGAAAATGACTTGCTAGAACTCACTTGTAATTTTCCCTTGACCTTTATTTAGTAGGCCAAGACCATAGATATAAGCAATAATGCACATTATAGCAAGTAACTCAAATGGTGCAATGTTCCAGCAAATTAAATTAACGAATAGCTAAAATTCAGTTCACTCCACCTTGGTAGGATTTCCTTCCTTATCATAAGCTTTAGAAACAGGAGGTCCACGAATCTCTACCTCATGTTCCACTTGCTTAGAATGTAGCTTCTCAATACTAACCTGCAAATAATCTTTATCAGCATCTATAAGCTGTAAAGAAACCAGTGAGTAATGAAGAGATTGCAGGAACTAAGTTAACAGGTGGAAGTCCAAGGCCTGCACAAATTTCAGGATACAGTTTTGCTATATATATGTTAATTACTTTTATTATTCAGATCATTTAGCAAGAACTCGGTCAAGTTCGGATTAGATAGCTAAAAACTACAAGTAGGTCTTGCACATAATTGAGTATCAAATTACTGAGACTCCTGAAATAATCGAGTGAATTGGGACAAAATGCACCAACTAGGAGCTAATGAGAGCAAGAACCAGAAATCTCAACCAATTCATGAACAAGAAGATTTGTCCACTTCCATGAACTTTCCTGGAAGGCCTTATAGAAGTAAGGAACAATTATGTAACGCTGAGCGAACTTTATAAGCATGACCATTTCTGAAAGTCCAGCTCAGTGGCGTTCATGGATTTTTCTATCCAGACATTTTATTCTGGGGGGAAAAAAGGAATTTGGGTTTTGTACTTTCTGGAACTCGTGCCACTCTATAAAATATATTAGAAGTTCCCACAAAAACAGATGTTAGAATACTGGCTTCGTACTTTTAAGAACTCTGGTAGCATTTACAAGATCCAATACTGGCTTTATACTTGCTGAACAAACTCATTTAACATATAAATGATTTGGCAAAGGTTTTTCTAAGAAGTAGCCTTTGGAGCTGCTTCAACCTTTTTCATTTTTAAGTTGTGCATGGATCTGAGAACAGTTATAAGCAGTATATTGAGAATGGTAGATAAAATATTCAAAAATCCTGCACTCTCTTTCCTACCAGTTCGTGTCTCAGAGACAGTTCTCACAGCTTTTCAAAGTAACCCAAAAAGCAGAATTTGTGAAGGAGACCAACCATAATGAAACAAATCTTACCACTAATCTACGAGGGGTGCCATGTGTTTGTACTTCCCCATGAGGCAACCTTTGTTTGTCCAGCAACTGAACAATCAGATCCTTGAGCTGCAATGACCAGCACAAATAAAAATCAGATTTAACAGAGCAGTAATACAATCAATTAGGCTGAACTGCTTACTTGGGAACTCATACCAGATGACACCAGAACAAATTAAGGCAAGAGAAAACACAAACACATTTCCTTACCATATTTACAGTATAAACTTCAGGAACAGAGACTTGCAAATGATAAGAATGAAAATCAGATGAAAAAGAAGATATATACTTGCTTGCATGCACTCGATACATCATTTGGAGGCAACTCCTCAGTTCCAATTTCAAGAACAAACAATCGTGGCTCTGAAGGCACCTGTATGACAGGAAAAAAGGTGTGCGAGAAATTTTACTTACGCTTAGAAACAAGTAAAGGTTACAAATAGAATGTGAAAGCAGTCTGGCAAGCTATGAAATCCAATATTACATACATTCAATCAAGAATCCACAAAAAATATGCACACGGGTACTCCATCCCAAACCAGGTAAACCAAGAGAACGCAGAGATTATGCTAGTGAGCAAAGAGCCAAGTGGGAAAATGATAAAGGAAAGTCTAAAAAGACACATTAGAAAAGGATGACCTCAAAATGCCTGCAAGGTTGTAACTAAAAACTTGCAGGCAAAACAATGGAATCTAAGTAAAATTTCTTCTTACAAAGTTATCCTTATTTCAAAAAAGTAAAATTTCTTCTTACAAAGTTATCCTTATTTCAAAAAGTAAAATCTCTTCTTACAAGATATGGCAACTTGAGAAGAAAAGGTTGAAACCTTCATCGAACTGATCACTAAAAGGAATGAACTACATTTTCAAAATAAACCTCGCTTTTCTGAATGACTTCATTTGAACCACAATGTATTAAGCATATTTAGCCCATGTGTTCACCATGTTGGCATTTCCACTTTGCACAAAAGACACTGTCACCACCTTGTTGTACCAAACAGGACATTGGACATTCTCCCTTCAGAGTCGGGGAAAAAAGGAACTATAAGATCTTTTGAGGGAACTGGCCTTAAAACTAACAAAAAGTAGGAGACAAACCCCTTCATCACCATTCAACTTCCAAAATTTCCCTCTACAATACCATTTTCTTTTCCAACTCCACTCATACCTGCCTTTCTCAACTGGGAAGGCATGACTTTCTTTTAAATTGGGTAATAAGATTATTATTTTCATTTGAAAAGGAATTTTTATCTTTTATTTTTTAAAAGGGTCATAGGGAACAAATCTAATGAATCCCACTCCACCATAACAGAAGAATAAGAACAAGGGATTACTTAACCTATTCTGTGCAGAGTAGGTATGCATCATTTTCTACGGATCCACCCCATCCCCACCAAGACACCAATCAGCAGAACAAAGAACATAAACAAGTAATAATATAATTCATAAAATATTAATAGAAGGATACGGTAATAAAAAGAACAGAATAAAGCTACAACTCTTTTGACAGATGCCTAGCAAATTAGGAGGCCAACTAATCTATGCATGGGAACTAGGGAAAGGAAGAGACAAGGATCGAGAAACAACAGAAAAGAAAGTAGAGTATGAAGAGTGGGAATATCAGTTTCTTCCCATTATTTGGTTTGGTGGGAAAATCAGAAAGGAAAGATATTTTTTATTATCTTTCTTGTTGAACTAAAATACTAGGGCCAAAAGAATGCTTGCTCTCATTCTATATGCCTACCAAGTAAGAGAAAAGCAAACTTATAAGATATTCATGCTTTCTCTAGTTTCCAAGCAAAGGCTTAAGTGAAAAACATACCTTCCTCTTTGCTTCCTCCGAGACGTCTCTTTGAATAACAAGGTGATCACCATGAGAAACAACACCTAGTGGATGGCCAAGGGACTCTCTTGTCTTCAACCAAAGTTGTGCGCACTGACGAGCTAAACTGCACGGGGTAGGCAAATAACAGACATAAAACAAAACAAAAAAAAAACTTGAGACTTCCAAACTTTTTTGGAGTAAAAAGGTTTGGCACCAATATATCTGACTTCTCTTTATAGGAATAAGATTTACTCCCAACATTCCATTTTACATGGCAGTGTCAGAATAGGCACGGAGATAAGGAGACAAAAGGAAGACTTTTGGCATCTATCAAAAAGAAACTTAGAATTTGTGGTATTAAACAAGTCTTTTCTATGGTTCCAAGAGTACGGAATTAGAAGTAAATTGGAGGTATACAGTTTAAGAGTTCCCTAACATAGAAAGGTGTAATTCTATATGAGCAATCTAAATAAAACGAGTGTAATATAAAAATGAAAAAGATGGAATATATATTAACCATGATATTAGCATTTGGAACTTGCAGGAGCAAATTTTTACATGTGCCCAAAAGGGACTTCTCAGACATCAACCGAACTTTAAGAAAACTCAACAAACTCTCTGGCAAGAGAAGTAATCAAAAGAAAAAGAAAAATGTCTACCTACGCATACGCCCAAAATAACGAGCACGTTCTGTCACCCCAACAAAGCCTCTCGAGTCTAAAACGTTAAAAGCATGAGAAGTCTTCAAAAGCTGATCATACCTAGCACAGTGTGGGGAATAATGTCACTCGATGCAAAGTTAACAGAAGATTTATCTGTATCTCCATTCCATGAAGAAAAAATCATATTAAGGTATAAATACATACGCAGGTATGGCAAGGCCTAGATCAAGCAAACGGCGAGCTTCTGCTTCAAAAAGATCAAAATGCTTTTGTATATGGTCAACACTAGCATGCTCCAGATAATATGCACTCATCTCCTTCCTGAAACGGAAGCTTAAATTGGAAAATCTTTCCCAAAAATGACAGGTTTTATCAACCACATGTACTCCTAATTTTATTTTTATTTTTTCTGATAAGTGCTCCTAATTTTCTTATGATGCAGTAAATCCAGAATTTTTTCCGAATTAGGTTGCAAATAACAAAATCTTTGCAAACAGTCTGATTTGCTTACATGACAAACAAAAAAAGTCTCTAGACTTTGGCTCTTATCATATTCTATGCATTATCCATCTACAACTACAGCTTTTCCTTTTACATATAAAAAATGCAAGTTTCATTTCTTATACAGTTAAGAATTGTAACTTAAAAACACAAGAAAATGAAGAAGATACTGTTTAGATACCAAAGATAGTTCGAGCCTTGAGAAACAGCAGATTATAACATTTTTCAGAAGGCATAAGAAAAATCTATAAGAAGCAAAATGATCTGTCTAATAGTAAGGCAATCAACAAAAAGAAAGGAGAAAGCTTTCTAGCAGAATTAGCTTATTTACTCATTTTCCAGAAAAAGCTCTCCATATGTAATGCCATCTGCATACTGAATCTTTTTAAAATGGTCAACACCCTGCAGATAAGTAATAATGAGTCATAACAAGTATAATATTGGAGAACCAGAAGAGAAATGCAGGTAGTTTATCCTCTTTATATTCCAAGATATTGGCAGTGATGACCTCCTATATGAAGGTTTTTCTGCTAGTTAAGAAACATAGTAAATGTAGAGATCATGCTGGAGGTTCTGGTGCAGAAACAGAACAGTAAGAAGTGCACCAAACATAGTATGATCTAATTAAAAGAGTAAAACAGCTATCTAATGCTTTTTTCCCCTAGTGAGAAGAGAATGCAGAATGTATACAATGAGTCTCATTACTTGTTTAAAGAAGAAAAAGGAAGAAAGAAATCATAAGACGACAAAGAACAAGCCTGTAGGTGATCTCAACAAGAAAAACTAACCTGAAGTGACATAAGGATACGTTCAAGCCCATAAGTGATCTCAACTGACACTGGCATCAACTGAATACTTCCAGCCTGAAAAGTTAAAAGTTAATGACTGGATGTGCTCAAAAATTGAAAAAGGGTCAAATGGAAAAAGCAAAAAGGACAAGTTCTTCTAAGTAAATCAAGTTTTTAAAACTTGTTTGTTGAGCAAAGATCAGGATTCTAAAACTGTAGTACACCTTTTGTCTGAAGAGAGAGAATAACCTGCTGGAAGTAGGTGAATTGTGTGATTTCCATTCCATCCATCCAAACCTCCCAGCCTAATCCCCAGGCACCAAGCACCTACTAGTAGTTCAAGCCAACAAACATTTAGCAATACAGCTTTGAGATACTCGGAGGGAAGGAACAAACATTATTATGTGTCATGTGGCAGAAAACACTATTCATGCAAATCCAAACAAGAAGTTGGAAATTTGCCTGAATAGGGAAATAAGTACAAAGGAAATGTTCTGTTCATGAAACATTATGAGCATATATCCAAAACTTAAATATCCGTTATCAAAAGAAAGAAATATCTTACAGGGCTCTCCCAGTTGTCCTCAACAAACCGAATATCATGTGCATTGACATCAATACCTGTCAACACAATGAAGTAAAAGATCAAGCCAAAACAATTTATAGAGCTAATATATACACACATACACACGTACACACATATGTGTGTTGTGTGTGTGTGTACAAGAAACACAAATACATACATGACATGAAACTCATAGGAATGTCCAAGTTCCAACAACCCACAAAGGTAAAAAACCAACAGGAAAGTGTATGCCTATTTGGCTAAGTACGGTTGTTACTAAGCATAAAATGACACATAATGTTATATTATTTAAGAAAAGAACAAGAAGAGGAAAAATAACATACAACCACTTCTTTTCTTTTTATGAAGCTTCTTTTACTTAATAATTTGGAAGGAAAACTGTGGGATACAAGTCTTTTAGAACAGAAGAGAACCTACTCAAAGATATGGTTCTCTACAAATAACATCCAATCATCTATACTAAAGTAGGAATCTCATGGGTGTACCAAATATTAACTAGAACAAAAGAAATGAACAGCCTCTTCATCATAAGTAACAAGTTGTTTTAAACTTTTGAGTTCCTAAAACTAGCTTCTCTCAAAACTGTTACCTTTCTCAAAAAAAAAAAAAAAATTAGCTCCTCTCAAGTCTTTTCCCTCAATTCCATTTCAATACATTAAGGTCACCTATAAAGCAAGTATGCTTTGCTTTTTCCCCAGAGTCAATGTTATATTATGTGATTAATAAACAGAAAGAAACTCCCTTTCATTGACCTATTCCAGCAAGCATGATCAATCATGTAGACTGGACACGTCTCCTTTAGTTCATCCTTGCAATTCTTCCTAATCACATTTTACATCAACATCTTCCTCTTTGCCTGAAACTTACATTATGCCTTAATCCAAGTTTTCTTTGATAGAGGTGTCTTAATCCAAGTTCTAACTCTAGATATGCTCTATCTCTAAAAAGTAGTTGCCATGCACGTCTTTTAGCAAGCAGATCAGACACATATCCAAATTCAGTGACCACGGCATTCTGATCACAACACAAAACCAAAAGATTAGAAATCATTGTCCTATCTCCTAGGCTTCAAAGCTTAAATATGGAAAGAATTTGCAAGTTTCTGTTATTAGTAGGCCGTGCAGTCCTATTACTTACCAGAAATACCAAATGGAAAAAGTTATTGCTGCAGTTACAACATAAGTTATTCTAAATGACATAATGTAGGAAAACAGAAAAAGAAAATAAGAAAGTAGATATTGGCTGCAAACCTAAGGCTGACAAACTACGGATGAACAGGTCCTGCGAATTTCCGGGATCAGGCTTCAAAATCACCTGAGTTTCAGTTCAAACAAGAAAGACATCCAGAAGAATTAAGTTGGAAGTACAATAATCGCACATAGGGCTTCAACAGTACTAAGCAATCAACTATAGTTCAGAATTTTAGACAATAAATTGAAGGCAACTAACTAACCTGAAATTGTGTATGCCTTTGAAGCCTATTTGGATTTTCTCCGTAGCGACTATCATCTGGACGAATACTAGGCTCTACATACCTGCCATAAGACAGTCACATTGATAGCCATACATGAAAATATAGTAATGTATTCACTTCATTACAAAAATAACATCATCCTCCATGCCCAAGATTCGAAGTATGGTGAACCAGAAAAGAGTAAGTGAATGAAAAACTGGATAGTGCATTAGTTACCAGAGGCACCTCCCTCTGGGAACCTCAAGGAAAAGGACTGATGTGAATTGAAGGAACAGGATATTTGGAATAAAGCAGTATGCTGGAAGTCTAGAACAACTGATTAGTCCATTCTCTTTGCCAAATTCATTCTCATTTAGTTAGAATGACAACATTTCCCAATTAGTTTGAGAGATGTGAAAACATGATTAGACCATTAGCAATTAGCAAGAAAATAAATGGGCATCTGCATCCCAAACCTCCTGTTAGATATTACAGGGGACTCGATTTTGTCTAAATTCCAACAGTCATTGTGTCCTTCAGCTTAATTAGTTTGCATAAATGAGTTTATTGGATGAAAAACTCTTGGTTTAGGACTGAATACTGATAGCATGAAATGGATTCCTATTTTAGATTAAGTGGGTGTTTGGATTGGCTTATTTTTTAGGCTTTTGGCTTTTAAGCACTTTTTAAATTTTGGAAGCGTTTGGGTAAACACTAAAAAGTGCTTTTAAGCACTTTCTTAAACGGAAAAAGTACCCAAAAAAAAGCCAAAAGTTGGGGGTTCCCAACTTATGGCTTTTGGCTTTTAACTTATAAGCCACTTAAAAAAAGTCAATCCAAACACCCCCTAAGAAGATCATCTCCAAACATTGCAAGCCTTAATTTTTACATCAGCTTGTAATCCATGTCAGTCGCACTGGAACCACAGTAACTGTTCAATCAATATTTACTGATCACAATATAAAAAGCATAAGTTTAGCTTAAATAGAGCAACATCACCACAGAGGATGTTACCTCCCTCCCCCCCACCCTTCAGTTTTCCTTTAGATGGGGGGGAAGTAATGACCTAATCAGACTTGATTCCTTTTTCTTGTGGCAGAGAGGAAAACAAGAGAATCTTACTAAAGAGCTACACCAGGCAATGTCATCCCACACAGAGCAACAAGTCATCTAAAGCTACAGATCTTGTGTATTCGTGGGGAAAAAGCATAACAAGATAATCAACCGTTAAAAGTCAAACCTGACATTATCTTTGCCAATGACACTAACCAAGTGTTAAGTGAGACGAGCTAAAAAGCAGCAAGGGCCCTCGGGCTTCAAGCGAGAAGTGAAACACATGCTTCATTGAAGAGAAGGGCAATTTTAAAAGAATACCAAAATGAACCATGCACAAATAGATAAAATAATAACGTCCATGGAATTATGTGGGAAAAAAGGAAAAAAAGACTAAGAAACTGGAAAAAAAAACATTTTGTGTCTTTTTCTCCTTTTCTTGTAACATCTTTTGAGGTAGAGATACAATAGCCCTTAATGCTGAGGAATATAAAAAGCAACCAGTTTTTAAAAAAAAAAAAAAAAGGAAAACACAATTAACAAAGTAAAAAGATTTCAAATGTCTCACTGAATTCTGTGAAGAAAGCAAAAAAACAACTAACTAAAAGAAGAAAAAAGGCAATAGAAAATAAAATCTGAGAAGGAAAAGAAACAAAGAAGACAAATCCGAGACATTACTCTTGAGAATGACATAATAAAACAAGAAGGGCGGTTTTGTTGATACATTCCTCTTCAGAAACTTCTTTTAATTTCGTTCTCCAACTTCAGATGAGTTTGAGGCCTCCAAGCTCACTTTTTGAATACTTTTTGCTGCACTCCTATCTTGAAGGAGAAAGGTGGCAGCTTTCTCATGGTATTAATTAAGAACTCGTTCCATTTTTGGAGGATTTGTTCCCTGTTATTGCAGCTGAGAGAACTCAAGCTACACCCCGCCTTATTCACCTCAATATCTATAGAAAATAAAGTCCTTTTCTCTTTAAAAATGTCCCATTGAATTCAGTGAAGAAAACAAGAAAAAAAATGACAAAGTGGAAAAAAAGTCAGAAAAAGGGCAAGCCCGGTGCACTAAAACTCCCCCTATGCGCAGGATCCGGAGAAGGGCCCGACCACAAGGGTCTATTGTACGCAACCTTACCTTGCCTTTCCACAAGAGGTTGTTTCCAACGGTTGAACCCGTGACCTCCTAGTCACATGATAGCAACTTCACCAGTTACCCCAAAGCTTCCGTAGAAGAAGAAAAAAACAAAAAGATGATAAAATTTGAGAAGCAACGAGAAAGAAAAAGAAGAAACAAAAAACAAAAAGAACCCACAGCAAAGAGACTGCAAAGAAGAAGCGAGGAACAGTGAAAACCTGGAGCAAAACTGTAGAAGCCTGAAGAAAAGAACAATGAACAGACACTAAGCAGTAGCAATGGTGAGTATGAATACCTCACCTCTTTTTTTGTCTAAAATCTCATTCTCTTCTTCTTTACTTTTTCTTCTAAGAAGGTCATTGCTTCTTTAAACCAGTTAAAAAGCAAGCGCTTCTTGATAGCTTAAGGGAATGAACTGCTTGCTTTTAACTACACCGACACTAACAATGACTAAGATCTTACTTCACATTTTGGGCGTCTTTTTTGCACATTTCCTCTCTCCTTTAGGAAATTCAGGTCAAATATAAGGATGATAATTGTAGCGGAGAACTTAATAAATGAAATGAGCCAATCAGAAAATCTTACGCAACATTCCACGGTTCTGGTCCAAGAACTCTTAAATATGTTAGAGGATTCATAGTCCCAGCTCCAACCTGGTTAATGCATTAAACCGAAACTAGTAAAGTAGATGAAACGCACTCTAAAGTATAAAAACTAATTTAAACGCTCAAATATCTAATTAACCACTAAAGTCTATTCATGCCATGGCTATACTACAAAGCATATTTTATCAAATCATATGTATACAATCCAGATGTGCAATACACAGTACATATAAACATGTCCAAAAGCATTCTAGGAGAATGTGCTAGGCATCTCCTTTATGCTTGTATTATATTAAAAGTTACACATTACCAGTCAAAAAAAGAAAGTACGAGAGGAGAATATACTTAGTTCTTGCAACTTAAAAATCACAATTTATGAATTTGATAAGGTATCAAGACTCATTAGAAAGAAAAGCATCTATTCCAGCAAAAAAGCAAGTTCATTTTTCCTCTTATGCCTGTACTTTTTGAGCACTGAAAAAGGATGATCTCATACCTCAGTATTGCTGCATTGCATCACGGCACATCCTACAGAACCCCAATACTCCTACCATGTTAAAAGGATAAGTTAATCCATAGACAATATATATGAAGTGTATCTATATTGAGTGTGAAGGTTCAAACAATTAAGAGTGAGGAGATGTTAATCTTTGCCAAAGAGAAAGCTAAGAGAATCAAGAGATATGTATCCATCAATTTAAACATCTTGTAATACTCTTTGAATAAGACAGAACTTCTGCAAAAAAGATAGTATAGGGTGGACAAAGCAATCAACAACAGTGCATACCACATTCATGTATCTCTTTTAGCAAGAACGAGAACTTTATCTGTCACCCTTTCTTTTCCCATTCTTGAAGAAACCAAAGTCTAACTAAATTATGCCTGCTCTATATTGAAGAATATAAATTTTTTTTATTTTCTTGAAATCTCTAGTTCCTGTGCCTATCTATGCAGGGTACAAAAATCCAGAATAGGTTTTTGCTTCTATTTTCATCATTAATGCCGAAAAATATAAAAATAAAAAACATGTTTCTTGCTCAATCTTGATATGACCAACAAAATATTGTGACTTGGGATACAATCTTGAAGCTATAAATAGTATGCCCAAGAAAAGTGAATTATGTACATTTGTTATTTGCACAGGAAAGTAAGTTGTAACCCCCATTGTGTTGATGATGGGTTGAAAAATACCTGAAGCCTTTGAATGGCTTGTTGGAAAGTTGGAACAGACGAATTCTTTTGATGTTCTGAATTGTGAGACACATGAGAAGAAGAAGAAGAAGTGGACACTGCAGAAATAGTGGAGGATTTAGAAAAGAAACGCCTCTGGAGAATGACAGTTCGAGACAGGAAGGAGAAGTGAGTCTTGTGGGGTTTGAGAATTGAAGTGATTAATGGTAGTGCAAGAGTCGCCATTGTTAATTCAAGATTTGGTGAAACCTCACCAAGCTGCTCTTGCTTGCTCTCTGGTTGGAGTTTATCCGCGCCCAATAAATAGATAAAATTAGCAATCAATTGAAATATTTTCGCTCAAGAAAAAAGGAAAGTGCGGCTTTAAGTTAAGTTTCAAGTAATAAGTTTTTCTTTTTAAAAAAAGAACATTTTCCTAAAAAAAATTCTTTTTTATAAAATAACTTTGTTTAAATTATAATTTATATTTAATTATATTATATAGTATATCTTTTTAAAAAGTACATTCTATAACGTTAAAAGTATTCCCAAATGTAATTTTAATTTCAACTTTGAAAATATCCCAGGCACAATGTTTGGTTGGTATATTTTTAAATGTTATATAAAAATTATTCATGCACTAATTTTATATGGTGATTGTTGTCTTTTAGTAGTTCTAATAATCAATATTCACATAATTTTTTATTTTATGTAAGATAAAAAATAAAATAAACTATGTGATATTAATTATACATAAATTAAAATAATAAAATTTTATATTTATCCCTATTAATTAAAAATATTTTTTCAAAGAATTAAATTGTTCTAAAACTGCCTGAACTTCAAAATTTCTAGCCGATTAATTCGATTTTAATGGCAACTAACACGCCCTTCAATCCAAAAGGACTTGCTTCTCATTAGAAACATTTGGTCATGAACGACTTTTAAAAAGCTCATAAAATAAATACCACTTTCACAATCTTTTTTTAATTATGTGTATTTTGAAAAAATATATATATTACTCATTTATAATTATTTTTTAAAAAAGTTGGAAGTCTTTTCATCAAATTAATAATTTATGTCTTGTAATTTATGCATAACTAATACATATATAACTAAAATTTGTTAATTAATACTTATATAACTAATAACTCCATAATTAATTCCTACATACTTAATATGATCAGTATCAAAACAGACTCCAATTGATTTAATAAAAGGCAAATCACCTAGACATATTACATTAAGAAAATATTTATCATCCATGACAATAATAAATTTTAAAAAAATAAAATAAAACGACGACTTAAAAGTCCATATTTTCACACTTCACTGTCATTTTTGCTCATCTTTATCACAACCGTTTTTATATTCCAGAATTCACAATCTCAACGGCAAGTTTTCTCAAAAAACAATGCAATGAGTGTAATGTCTCAATTCTTGAGACTTTTTTATGTGAAATAACCATTTTGCCCTTCTCCTTAGCGACTTCATACTTTGTATTTCAGGAATGGTTGTTGTGGTTCTCGATGTAATCGAGAGATATTTTAGTGATTTTGATACTTTGGATGGAACTTTATAGAGATAATTGACTTTGGTTAATATTTCAAAATTTGAGTATCGAATGATAATTTTTGTCAGTTTCGTTGCATCTGAAACGTCAAGTTTGGTCTAGTATGATGGTTGGGTAAAGGCCCCGAGAACTTAGAACTCATTTGGAGTATTTAGGCTAAAAGTTGAGTTTTAGGCCTAAGAGAGGCCTATATGGTATTATGATCATAACAAAAAAAAATTCAGAAATTTATTTTCTTCATTTTGATTATTTCACTTTGAGAGATTGGGAGGAGATCTTGGGAGACATTTCTTGAGAGAATTTGTGTGGATAAGTTTCTAACTCAATTCTAAATTTTTTATAATTAATTTTACCTTATAAATTCTTCAAATATTCAAGATTTCAAAAGCGGGTTTTGAGATTATTTTTTTTCAAATTTCAAAATTATTAATTTCATGATTTCGAATTTATTTTTTACCCCATCTTAGTGAATTTTTTCAATCACGGACTCTTTTTCATATGTAAAACCTAATTTTTAAATAAAATTTTAATCTTGTCCTTGTCATTTTCGAAGTGATTTTTGAACGATTTTGCCCCTGAATTTTAAACCTTGCAATATGGGTGTCATTGGACTCCTTTTGATGAATTATTTTCATTCTTCATAGTTGGAGATCATTCCAATGTTGAAATTTGAGAATAATTCTTCGATAGAGTGTTCGGATGCGATTTACGACTTTCGAGGTAGATGTAGCTATCCTTCTTTGATACTAGGATTAAATGATTGATTATTTTTATATAATAGACTTTGGAAAGGAATCATATCATGATTTTGCAATTGTTGATTATATTATGGGCAAATTATAGAAATCTCATACTTTACATGCATAATCTCAATATATACCAACTTTTTCTGAAATTACTAAA
>JBCEWC010005034.1:0-25827 GCA_038996855.1 Solanum aculeatissimum | reverse complement strand
TCTAGGCCACTTTCTAGCCCAATTTGCATTCGGCCACTTAAACTCAACCCGAGGCTACCAAAACTCAACCATGGATTATAGTACATCCTAGAATGTCAATAATAAGTAGATTTCGAAAATTTTAGGGTTGTTACAAGGGCTTAGGAAAATGTTAAATCATGAAATAACCATTAATAAAACACAACTTTCTGAGACTAAGCAATGTGAGATGGATGCTATAGTGCCCATCTGGGGGTCACACGGTCTGTCTCACTCTCCATCTCACAACACTTAACCAAATTTCCAACGCAAACTCTCGGAGGACTATCTGTAACACTTGACGGACCGTTTGGAGGTTGACTGGCCGTGTACCTGTCCTGTGAGCCTATACTTAGTCACATAAACATGTACATGTCTTGTCCTAGCTACTGTCCCACTTGACGGGATAGTGCACGAGCCGTGAGCATTTACACAGACCGTTTGATAGTCTGTGGCTCAACACTTGTCTCATGGGGTGGTTCCTGGCCACCTCAAGCTCAATGGAACACCCCATGACACCCCTCTCCAATGTCTTCCGAATTTCAGATAGTCCCACCGTTTGGGCCATAACTTCCTCATCCGAACTCCGAATCGAGTGAAACTAGTTGCGTTGCTAAGATAACTCAAAGATATTAAATTTGATATATAGTATCCTACATGGTTCAATCCACATCAAACGTTGTGACCGTTTGAAGTACACTACCAAAACTGTCCCTCTAGGCAACCATTTAGCCTATTTTGTGTTCGACCACTTAAACTTAACCCGTGGCTACCAAAACTTAACCATGACTAATATTACATCATATAAGGCCAATCATAAGGATATTTCAAAAATTTTTGGGTTGTTACATTGGCGATGTAGCTTATCGGTTGGACTTGACTTTTGATATGAGCTCTATTCATCCGGTTTTCCATGTATCTATGTTGAGGAAGTTTCTTGGTGACCCCAAGGCCATTGAACCTTTGGAGGTTATGATAATTGAAGAGAACTTGACTTATGAAGAAGTACCGGTTGAGATTTTGGATAGACAAGTGAAGCGTCTTCGCAATAAGGAGGTGGCTTCGGCTAAGGTACTTTGGAGGATTCAAGATGTGGAGAGTGCAACGTGGGAAGACGAGTTGGACATGATGGAGCAATATCCTTACCTCTTCCAATCTACTCAAACCTAAGGTACTTATATCCTTTAAATTGTCCTAATTCTTTGTTTCTTGAGTTTCATGGCATTGCATGCATTCATGAGCACGAAAATAATTTAAATGATGTTTTGACATGAGTTTTGAAAGATTTTGATATGATGCATGATATTTTGAGTTTTGGTTTGCATGTCCCTTGTTTTGTGATTGATGTCCTCAAGCCCTAGTCTTAGCTCATTCGAGGAGGAATATTCCCAAGAGGGAGATGATGTAATGACCAGAATTTTTTTGAAAACTCCTTATGGTTGGTCTTGTATGATGTTATATTGTTCATGGTTGAGTTTTGGTAGCCACAGGTTGAGTTAAAGTGGACGAACGCAAAATGGATCATTTGGTGGCCTAGAGAGGCCATTTGGACAGTGAACTTTGAGGTAACATAAATTTTTATGCGGGTTGAACCGGGTGGGCTACTAAATATCAAATTTAAGCTCTTTGAGTTAGCTTCGCAACGCAACTGGTTTCACTCGATTAGGTGTTTATATGAGAAAGTTATGGCAACAATAGTGAGACTGTCTGAAATTTAGAAGACATTGGAAATAGGCCCTGAAAATGGCCCAAGGCCATGACCACGGACCGTGTGAAGGTCCACGGTCTGTGTGGGGGTCCGTGGCATGGTCTAGTGAGGTTAGGGTGGACAGGACCCACCCCATAAACCAAGTCATGGCTCACGGACCACCCCACGGCCCGTGAGACCTCAAATGGTCTGTGAGGGTGGCCGTCAAGTGGGGCAGAAAGCTGGCCTACTTGTGGGGTTTATTCTTGGGACAAGTATGGATCCACGGAAAAGTACACGGTCTATGTGAAGCCACACGAACCGTGAACCCCCTCGTCAAGTGGTCCAGAAAGTCCTCTGAGAGTTCGTGTTGAAGATTGGCAAGGGCATGGTAGACGATCACTTGTACGGACCGTGTGATGGTTAGACGGTCACTGTAGCTCAACCATGTGACCCTGTGTAATAGTTAAATGTACATTTAATTAATGGCATTTTCGTTATTTAATTAATCCCTATGCCTATTTTAGGCATCCTAAGGTCCCCTAAACCTCCTTAACCTAACCCTAACCTCTTTTCATCCATTCTAAGCCTCCTCATTACACTTTGAAAAATTTTAAATCCTCTTGACCTTCATTGTTGAAGCTTGAAGAAATTTGAGGAAGACACTTTCTTACTTGAATTTTCAATTCCTTTGGTGATTGTAAGGTATGTGGGTTTTGATTCAAGGATTTCCTTTCATCCTTGAAGACCCAAGAACCCTCCTCTTTAAATTCAATTTTTAAGTTTTCAATTAATCTTGGGTTCTTTAAATTATGAAGTAATTGGTTGATTGGGATTATGTGCTGTAGAAATTAGGTATTTTAAGGTTGATTTAAACTTGAATTTCATGAAGGTTTAATGGTATTGAAGATGATCAAGTATGCATGTCCCTTCTACCTTTAAATTATGCATAGGTATTACTTGAATGATGTTTTAATGGTAGATTTAACTTGAATTTCTCATGAGCTACTCTTGAATTGAATGTAAAGTTTGAATTTCATTACCTATGCTATTCGCATTGTTCCTCATAGCATTACATGCATGATTCATGGTTTATGATGAACGTTTCGATATGGGCTAAGTCCCTAACATGATTTTGACTATGATTTTGAACAAGTATGAGTTAAGATGAAGTTGTGATCACACTAAGTCTATGCTATGGCTCTTTGAGCAAGATGGGTGTTTATATCACTATGATTTGACAAGCATGATATGTATTGAGCTACTCTTACGCATGAAGTATGAAATGAAAGGTGTTTGGCTTTTTAGCCCATGATGCATGACTATAACTATGTTTAACTCTTGTTAAGTATGCATAATAGCATTTGAAAGTATGTTTGGCTCGCGAGCCCAAGTATGTATGTTTTAAAGTCTAAGTGTCAAGTTTCGTTTTAAAAGCATGTATATGTATTCTTGTGGGATGTGTATTTAACACCGAGGGACTGGAGTCGAGGTGGATTATCTTCACAGGGTCCATACTCCTTTCCGTCAAACTCTATGCCTCCATAGTTATGATATGTCATGTTATATAAATCCTTCCGAAATGGGTGACCCGTAAGGAAGGTGGCCATCACACCAAAATGAGAGACCCATAAGGTGTGGTGTGTTCTACCCTTGGTAAGTAGACACTCTCATCTCGATGCGGGGGCCTTACATCGGGAGTTCATGTACTAGCTTGCATGGATTGTGATGTCGGTTATGATTCCATCACCTCTATATTATGTATTGTGTCATTGCATGCATCATGATTTCATGGCATATTGTATATAGTCCTTTCTTATATTTGCCTCTATATATGTGCCCTTGTCATATAGGTTATCATAGGATTTCGTGCATATGCATTGCATGCCTGTATACTTAGTGCTTAATTGTGCTAACCCATATTCTTTTTCTACATGTTCTAACCATGTAGGGACCGAAGACTATATCTACATTGTACCGGACGATGCTTGATCATTTTATGAAGACTTTGCTAGTAGTGAGCCCTTTTGTTCAAGGGCAATAGCCACCTTCTATCTACCTAGTTTCTTTTTGTCATTTACTTTACTTTTGTATTGAGGGTGAGCCTCAAACATTGTCGAGGCCCCGCTTTTCTATGTAGAGGCTTGTTGGACCATTCTATACTCTTGTACGTTGACTTGTTATGTTAAACATTATGCTTATGTAATACTATGCTTATTAGCCTTGATTACGAGAATTATTATTTATTATACCTATGACTTGATATGTTGGGAATTGTGATTGACTATGTGCTTATGTGGAAAGTCCCATAATCTCGGTATGCCCCCATAGTGGAATCCTACTTACCCGTCCCTCTAGAGATAATTTCTATTTGTTATTTGAATCCATGCTTATCCCATTCCTGATATCATCCCCATATCTTGAGTCCAAAGCCCCGATTCCCTTAGAGCTTATGTGTTATGTGTTTAGCTTCTGCGCTTCCAAACCGATAATGTGTGTGATGATGCTATGATATCTTGATCGAGAACTTTTGGGTTCTCCTTCTCCATGTCACATCTAGGCCCCTATCCGAGTTGTGACACTCAGGGTGGCCAAGATGACTGAATTTATCAATCTCAAGCAAGGTAGCATGACTGTGATGGAATATTTCCTCAAGTTCACAATGCTCTCAAAGTATGCTCCTATGCTAATGCTAGACCCCTATGCATATGCAAAAGTTTATTTCTTGGGTCTCTGATTTGGTTGTGAAGGAGCATCGTACGACTATGCTTATTCGGGATATGAAAATTTCTAGGCTTATGACGTTTGCTAAATAGATTGAGGGAGAGAAGCTCAAGGAGAGGAAGGCCAATGATTCTAAGAGGGCCCGGTATGATGGTGGGTTCTCTAACTCTAGGAGTGGTGGTGGAAAATGGTCACTTCTAACAGGGCCAAGGTTTAAATGCAAGGTTTTCCAATGGTACAATTCCTCCTCCTAATGCATAAGTTGGAGGTGGACCATTGCCTCCTCGATGTGATAAATGTGGGAATGTTCATTGTAGGAAGTGCTTGTGGGGATCGGGTGATTGGTATGGGTGTGGTGATGTGAGCCACAAAGTTGCTGACTGTCCGAAGGTTTCTAAGAAGGGTCAAGGCCAAGAAGATGAGGTTGCTTAGGTCTAACCAAGGTTTACTCTTGGAGATTCTCCAAGAAATAATAGGTTTTATGCCTTGCATGCTCGTCAAGAAGTTGAGGAGACTCCAGATGTGGTGACTGGTATGTTAATAGTATGTGATTTTAATGCATATGCTTTTCTTTATCTAGGTGAGAATTTATCTTTTGTGACTCCTCTATTTGTTGTTAAGTTTTGTTTTAGTACTAAAATAGTGAGCGAGCCCTACTCAGTTTATACTCCTGTAGGTGAGTTTATTATTGCCTAAGGAGTCTATCGGGGTTGTCCTATTCCAGTCTTGCATAAAGTCTTTCCTGGTGATCTTATACTGCTTGAGATGTTTGATTTTGATATGATTCTTGGCATGGATTGGTTGCATGCTTCATATGTTTTTATTGATTGTAGAACCCAGAAAGTTAAATTTCAGATTCCTAATGAACCTATTTTGGAGTGGGAAGGTAGTCACTCTGTTGTTAAAGGTCGATTTATTTCCTATGTCAAAGCCCGAAAGATAATTCTAAGGGGTGTATCTATCATATTGTGAGGGTTAGAGATATGGAGTCTGAATTACCTAATCTTGAGTCAGTTCCATTGGTTAATGAGTTTTCAGATCTGTTTCCCATAGATTTGCTTGGTGTTCCTCCCAATAGGGAAGTGGATTTTGGCACATTTTTTTTTTGGATACTCAACCTATTTCCATTCCTCCTTATTCTATGGCCCCGACTGAGTTAAAAGATTTGAAGGATTAGTTGAAATTGTTTTGAGAAAGGCTTTATTAGGCCAAGCATTTCACCTCGGGGTGCTCCCATTTTGTTTATAGGAAGAAGAATGGGTCACTTTAGATGTGTATTGACTATGGGCAATTGAACAAGGTAACCATCAAGAATAAGTACCCGCTGCCTAGAATAGATGACTTATTTGATCAACTTCAAAGAGTCACTCATTTCTCAAAGATAGATTTTTATTTGGGCTATCATGAGTTGAAGGTAAGGGAGTGTGATATTCCTATGATAGCCTTCCGGACTAGGTATGGGCATTTTGAATTGGTGGTAATGTCATTTGGTTTGACCAATGCTCCAGCTGTGTTTATGGATCTTATGAATCAGATGTTCAAGTCATTCCTTGATAGTTTTGTGGTTGTCTTCTTTGATGATATCTTTATTTACTCCCGAAGTGAGAAAGAGCATATGAGTCAATTGAGGTTGGTTCTTCAGACTTTGCAGGAGAAGAAATTATTTGTGAAGTTTAGTAAATATGAGTTTTGGTTGGGAGAAGTTGATTTTTTTATCATGTGGTGTCCGGTGATGGTATTAAGGTTGATCCCAAGAAGACCTTAGTGGTAAAGAATTGGCCTAGACCATTGACCCCTTCTGATATTTGAAGTTTCCTTGGGTTCTCTAGTTATTATCGGAGTTTTGTTGAGGATTTCTCATCCATTCCATCCCCATTCACTAAGTTGACTCAAAAGAAGTCCAAGTTTGTGTGGTCGGATGAGTGTGTGAAGAGTTTCCAGACTTTGAAGGATCGACTCACATTGGCTCCTATTTTGACTCTACCAAATGGCTTAGATGGGTTTGTGGTATATTGTGATGCTTCTCGAATTGGGTTGGGTTGTGTGCTTATGCAACATGGTAAGGTGATAGCTTATGCATCAAGACAATTGAAGGTGCATGAACAAAACTACCCAACTCATAATCTTGAATTGGCGGCGGTAGTATTTTCTTTAAAGATTTGGAGACACTACTTGTATGGAATTCATGTTGATGTGTTCACCGATCATAAGAGTTTGCAATATGTGTTCACCCAAAGAGATATTAATCTAAGACAAAGGAGATAGTTGGAGCTACTTATGGACTATGACATGAGTGTTCAATATCATCCCAGGAAGGCGAATGTTGTAGCCAATATTCTTAGTAGGCTATCCATGGGTAGTGCGTCTCATATTGATGAAGGAAAGAAGGAGTTGGTAAAGGATGTGTACTATTTGGATAGGTTGGGTGTTAGATTGGCTGACTCCGATAATGGTGGTATTCTGGTTTGAAGTGGGTCTGAGTCTTCTGTGATTGTTGATGTCAAGGTAAAACATGATTTAGATCCCTCTTTTATTAAGTTGAAGAAGTTGGTTGCTGAAAAGAAGATAGAGGTTTTCTCCCTAGGGGGAGGTAGTGTACTCAGGTATAAAGATTGATTGTGTGTTTCGGATGTTGATGGTATTAGGGAGGTGATCATGAGTGAAGCCCATAACTCCTAATATTCTATTCATCTAGGATCCACTAGGATGCATCGAGATTTGAGAGAAGTGTATTGGTGGCATTAAATGAAGAAGGACATAGCCAAGTTCGTATATGAATGCCCAACTTATCAACATGCGAAAGTAGAAGACCAAATGACTGGTGGTTTAGCTCAAGATATTGAGATTCTTACTTGGAAGTCAAAAGATTTGAATATGGATTTTATGGTTGGGTTGCCCCGTACCCAGAAGTAATTTGATTTTATTTAGGTTATTGTTGGTCGGATGACCAAATTGGCTAACTTTTTACCAATTAAGACTACCTTCGATGTCGAAGATTATGTGAAGTTATATATTCAAGAATTGTTTAGGTTGCATGGAGTGCCTATGTCTATTACATTGGATCATGGTACCCAATTTACTTCTCACTTTTGGAGGTTATTTCAAAGAGGACATGGCACTACTGTTAAGTTGAGCATCATTATTCATCCTCAAACCGATGGGCTAGCCGAGAGGATGATTCAAACTTTGAAAGATATGTTGAGGGCTTGCATATTGAAATTTAAGGGGAATTGGGATGATCATCTACCACTTATTTAGTTTGCCTACAACAATAATTTTCGTGCTAGCATCGATATGGCTCTATTTGAAGCTTTGTATGGTAGGAGGTGTAGATCCCTGGTGGGATTGTTTGAGTTGGGTGAGATGGAATTTATAGGCCCGGACTTGGTGGCTGAGGCTATGGAAAAAGTGAAGTTGATTAGAGAAAGGTTGAGAATGGCTCAAAGTCGCCAAAAGTCTTACTCAAATTTTAGGAAGAGGGACCTTGAATTTCACGTAGGTGATTGGGTTTATGTGAAGGTTTCAGCTATGAAGGGTATTATGCATTTTGGTAAACAAGGCAAGTTGTGTCCCCTGTATGTCGGGCCATATGACATTATTGAGCAGATTGGTAATGTATCTTATAGATTGGATTTGCCTTTGGATATGAGTTCTATTCACTCGGTGTTCCATGTGTCTATGTTGAGGAAGTTGGTTGGTAATCCCAAGTTGATTGTGCCTTTGGGAGGTGTTGTGGTTGAGGAGAACTTGACTTATGAAGATGTACCGATTGAAATTTTAGATAAGTAAGTAAAGTGGCTTTGTAACAAGGATGTGGCTTTGGTTAAAGTGCTTTGGAGAAATCAATGTGTAGAGGGTGCTACATGGGAATCAAAGTCGGACATGATGAGGCAATATCACTATCTCTTCCAATCTACTCAAGCTTAAGGTACTAGCTTCTTTCCATTCCAAATGGCCCTAATTCTTTGCCTCTTGAGTTTCATGACATGACATGCATACATGTGCAAGAAATGATTTAAATAATGTTTTGACATGAGTTTTAATGACTTTATGATTTTCAAATGATGAATTATGTATTATGTCTTTATGTTGAGATGTTTCAGGTTTAAGTCAAGCTTTTCAAGCTTTGTTTCAGCTTATTCGAGGACGAATGTTCCCAAGGCAGAGATGATGTAACAACCCAAAAATTTTAAAAAATTTATCGATGCGTAGTTCACTTATTTCAAGCTTGGTTGGTATGGTTTATGGTTGTCATGAGTACCATTTATAAGCCATGGTCAAAGGAATTCCATTGGTTGAGTTTTTTATGTGAACCATTGGGAGGGTCGACTTTAAATGGTCATATCTCTTAGCACAAGAAGAACTGGGTGGTCCATGACCTATCAAATTGAAGCTCTTTGAGTTAGCTTCCCAATGCTCTTGGTTTCACTTGATAGGAGTTCGCATGAAAAAGTTATGACCTTTTTAGTAAGGTTGCCTACACAGGGATTTAATCTAAAAATTGGCTAAGACATTTCTCCAGGGGACCCTATACAGGTCGTGAAGTATTATATGGTCCGTGTGGAGGTTCCATTTGACCTCCCATGAGGCATGGTGAAGTGTTTTGTGATGGTCTCGACTTAAGGATTGGTTCTAAGTATAAGGTTAGCATTCTGGAGTTCACGTCAACGAGACGGAAGGCCTCACAGGCCGTTTGATCCTTGATGAGTCGTGTGGAATCATGGTGCCAAAGCTTGGTTGGAAATTGGACAAGTGAGGTTCCACGGAGCAGTTCATGGTCCATGTGAGGCCTCAAGGTCCCTGTAGCCTCCCATATGGTCAGTGGAGTGAAAATTTTCTAAGAATAGATTTACCATCCTAGACCTTTGTCAGTGAAAAGTTTTCTAAGTGTTATTTGACAGACGAGTTCACGACCCGTGTAACTACACACGTCCATGAAGTGAGTCTTCAAAATGACCCCCGGCAGCCTTCTGAGGCTCGTTTCATTAAGGGTTTAATTATTATTTTGGTCATTTCCTAAGGTCATTTTAGTCTTCCTAAGCCCTCCTAAACATATGATTTAGCCTATACACTTTAATTCCTATTCAAATTCATTTCAAACACTTAGATTATTCTTCAGATTATTCTTCACACTCTCTTAAAAGCTCTTGTCAAGTATGGCTTGAAGATTCTACTTGGAAATTCGAGGAAATTCATCTTCTCCCATCATTTCTCTCCCTAAAGCTTCTAGCTAATCAAGGTATGTGGAGTTTCTTCATGGTCCTCTTTGAATCATGAAGACCTAAAAACACTTTTACATTTGATCTTATGTAATTTAAGATTACTTTAAATATGGGTCTTTAAATTTATTGTCGATTTGATTAAAGTGAAGTATGGATTGTACTTATTTAATGATTTTAAAGTTATTTAAGTTCAATTATCATGAATTGCATTGAGATTATGAACATTCAACTGGCATGTCCCTTTAAGTCTTCAATTCAAGCAAGGGTAGTATGAATTATGTTTTAATTGTAGATTTCAGTATGATTTAACAATAAATCTATCTTATTATGATAATTTAAATGTTGATATCCATTACCCATGTTATTCATTCATTATTCATGGCATTTGCCTTCATAAGCATGGATTTTATGAAATTATGATGTGGGCTAAATCCCAATTATATTTATGACTATGTTTTCATATAAAGAATGGGTATGACAAGAATGTGATCACATAATGTCTATGATATGGCTCTTGAGAAAATGATGGGTGTTTACACCATGTGTATATGTTTATAGGAGCATAGGATTAAGGTTGAAGGCAGGGTGGACTATCTCCAAGGGTCCATACTCATTTCTCATACCTATGTAAAGAATGGAGTTATTTCTATGCATGAAATTATGTCATAAAGTATGATATGACATTTTAGTCACATATGTATGAAAGTAAAGAAAGTGATTTGTCTTTTAAGCCCAATTATGCATGGTTATAATTTCAAAGTACTTATCCTCTTTTAAAAAGCATGTATATATATATGTATTCTTTTGGGATGATGGCTTAGCACCGAGGGATTAGAGTCGGGGTGGACTATCTCCAAGGGTCCATACTCCTTTCCGTCAAACTATGTGCCTAACATAGGTTCATATTTATGCCTCTTATGAGATGATCAAGAATGGATCTACCTTTGGCAAGTAGGCCACCTCTTTATCCATTGTGGGGTAGATGATGGAGTTCCAAGTTATAGCTCACTTGGTCTTATGTTGGTTCAGGTCCCATACCCATTATATTTATTTGACTAAGCATTCATGCATCATGAATTTCATAATATATTGATATTGTATCCTTTCTTATATTCTTATTTCTATATATGTGCCCTTGTCATCTAGCTTTGGTTTATAGGTTGTTCATGTCATATGCATAGCATGCCTGCATACTTAGTACATTCAAATGTACTAACACTTACTCTTTTGCCTGTATGATCTATCCATGTAAGGACCAAAGAAAACACCTATGCACCCCTTAATGGTTAGCTTGGATCTTTGAGTATCACCTGTGGTGAGTCCTATGTTCCAAGGACAATACCCAATGTCTATCTAGATCTTATATTATGTTGATTTTGTCTTTACTTTGAGGGTGAGCCTGGGACATGTCTTGACCCCCGCCCTAATCTAGACAAGAGGCATCGTTGGACACTATGGAGTTCTTCATACGAGTATGTTATGTGTATATTTGAGATGTTATTGTTAAGTATTATGTACGGATGAGACGATTCTGTTTATGCTATTATGATATGTATAATGAGAATGTGCTTATGTGGAAAGTCCCAAGCCCCTTCTTGTCCCAATAGAGTGAGTCATACTTACCCGCCCCTTATAACTTATTTGTTAAATGTTATGTGATTTATGCAAATTCAATCTCCGATGATATCCCCATAGCTTGAGTCCAAAGTCTCGTAATCTCTTATAATTATGTGTTTATTGTTTAAATATGCGCTTCCAAACCAATGATGTGTAAAATGATTCTAAGAGGCTTGATTGAGGACTCTTAGGTTCTCACTCACCATGTCACGCCTAGGTCCTACTCTCTAATCGTGACAACCAACACATAGAGTCAAAAGTAATTTCAAACAAAACCCAATTACATGGAATGGTAGAGTTGTTTTAGCTTGTTTGTCCAACTATCTAGCTGTAGAGTCAGGATTTTGCATAGACAAAATAAATAAAGGGAAGTTGAGCATATAGAAAAGGTGAAATCTCGTGGATCAGAGCTATCTATATTATAAAAAAAACAACCTAATCTAGCTTACGATGGAGATACTAATAATCTAGACATAATTCTTGCTCTTCATTATTTGGTAGTTCATTTCTCGTTAGCTATGATTTTGTTAATCATCAAATCTATTTGTTAGCAGGTTGATGTGATTGGCATTGATGAAGCTTAGTTTTGTGATGTGATTTCTGCTGCAATGCTGCTGATATTGATGGGAAGATTGTAATTGTTGATGGCCTAAATGGTGACTACTTAAGGTATTTATTTAATTTCAATCACTAATTTATTTCTATCATTAGATTTTGGAGTATCATAATTAGTATAAACTGTATTTTGATGGCAATTCACATTTGCTTGTTATAGAATGATATAATTCCAATTGCAGATATTGTAATGAAGGTGATAGAAAGATGTGAATTATGTGGAAAATGGGCATTCTTTACGCTGAGAAAAACTGATGAGATGTAGAAGGAACTTATAGGTTGTTCTAATATGAACATACCTGTCTGTCGAAAACACTATGTCAATGGAAAATCCATCGTGGAATCCACGAAAAAGGTCCTTGAATCTCATCAACAACAGGTTGAACTAGTTCTAGAGTAACCTCTAGTTTCTTAGTAACAGTTTGTTTCAATTATCTTATTTACGGAATGTTGGATTGTGGATCATATAGCTCAGTAATAATATCCTATGTATTACATTGTCTATGTTAAGAAGTGCTTACTTAGTGTCTCCAAAAGGAGGACAATACATTTCTATACAAATTATTATCTATGACTGTAATAGAGGTTCTACTTTTCTTTTATATTTTTTTTTGTTATGGAATAAAGATGTTATTTGCTCCATACAAAATAAAACATTGTTCAGTGTTTTATTTAGGTTGCTGTAACTTTTGAAGTGATGTGAACTACCATAAACTAGAAATATATTGTATGGAGGCGTTCCTGGTCTAGTTTTACATAGTACTAGTAAGGTCAAAAGTTACATAATTTATACTCACCTTGTCCCAATTTATGTGTGGTATAATTTGGAAACTGGAGAAGCTAATTTTCTCTAGAGATATTTCTATTGGGTATAAAGGCATTGTAGTTATATGCACTGATGGTAGGACAAATAGGCTGAAACAATACTACAACTCAGAGGAATTCATCTGGCAGAAACTGTAGGAACTGATCTTTTCTCTGTCCGTAATGACCAAAATTTGATTATCTTACAACTATACGAAAGATTTACTGTATTTTTGCCAAGTTTTCTTGTGATTCAGGTCATAATTATTTTTTGTATTACACATATCAAAGACCAGGAGGAACTAATGAAGAAAAGTATGGTGGATTAGTGAAAAAGAAACCTCTATTGATAGTGAAGGTGATTATTTTAGGTTTTACTTCAACTCTTTGGTGTTTCAAATTACATTCCTCAATATATTTTGAGTTTTACTTCAACTCTTGCCCTCATTGACTTTTTAATCAACCTCTTTTACATTTACCAATACCATGAACATGCTTTTTTTTAATTCTGCAGACTGGGCACTGGGAAAGGTATTTAGCTCTAGTGTAACTTTTGGTTGTTTAAATATGTTCCATGTTTAACTTTTGAGAATCTTTTGCCATGTTTTCATTTTCTATTATCTTGCAGCAGGGGGGACAGAAGGCCAAAGCACCTGACGAGGTGGTTCGCTTGAAATTGGAGTTGCATTACCCTGTTACTTTGAGAAACACATTTCCAGTTTCTATTATTTGTCAAAATGGCTATCTTGTTTGTTTTTTTTTCATCTTGGCCAATTTTTAAAGGTTAGCTCGCTAGATTATAACGCATGCTATAATTTAAAAAAAAAGTGGCCAATCACACTCAAAAGTTTTTTATCAGACCTTAAGAACCAATGTATTTGAATAGCATCTGAGCTCCTGACTATCAGTTTTCAGTAGGAAAAGTTGTATCTTCCTTTATTTTAATCAAACTAAATCCTGAAGCATATATAGATAAGAAAGTAAAATTCAAACTACTACGGATATTTGTGCTTTAAATAGCAAAAAATAAAAGGTTTATTGTCGTCTTATAAGGTCTAATCAACTCGTGACCTAACTGCTAGTATGAGTTAAGCTAAAGGTTCATTTTGTTGGGGAGCCATCAGAGCTAGACAAGTCCTAATCAACACATGCATCCAATTGTAATATGCAGATAGTTTGTAGGAAATACAACATCGTCATATGAATTCTCCTAGTAGAAATTGTAGGAACTGATCTCTTCTCTGTCCTTTATGTTACGAGTTTCTTTCCGTGGGCTCTTGTTATTGTTTCACCATGTACCACATTTTTTATTTATTCAACATCAAAAAGAAATAATAAAGAATGAATCAGTGAATAGAAAGTAATATCAATAATTCATATTTCCTGATGAGACTATAATCTGATAAGCAGAAGACTTTTTTCAAATGAATCAAAGGACTCATGCAGTGATCTTTGCACTCCATAAGCAACAAACTTTTAATATAATATAATTCTCCTATGCTCACCCTCAAATTGTCAATTGCAACACATAAAGACACAAGCACATAGCACAAGTATTGATATTTCATTAGGAAAAAGAAAAAAAAAGAAGTCTCAAGTATTATTCTCTTTTCAATTTATCTTAACAAAAATTACTTCACCATGTCACTGAGAATACATCTGCACAATCAAAAGTTGGATCAACAATAACCTTACTAGAACATTCTTTTGAGTTTCTAAGTTTGAAACTTATTTCTATACCTCAATAATACTACCTACATCTAGAAACCAAAGAGAAGCTAATCTAAATATCTAACAAGCAATGACTTTTTCTTTCACCTAGATATGACTTTCATCCTATCAATATTTGCATTTATTCTGCATAGAAACATCTGTATATACATTCTAAAGTAACAAACTAATAGAATATTAGATATCTATAAGAAGCCAAGCGCATGAAAGAAACCAACAAAATGAAAGATCGCAACAGAATATTCAAAGATCACAAGTGCATGAAAGAAGTTAACAGAATACTCAAAGATCACAACAAACTCATTTTTGTTTCTAAATATTAGACATCTAGAAGTCTTGTACCAAAAAAGTATTCAAATAACAAAATGAGTGTCTTGGCAGTATAAGGTCTTAAAAAATAAATAAAACTCATGGTGTGTCATCTTCAAACTCCTCTTCAGAATCAACTTTAAACTCATCTTCAGAATCATCTTTAAACACATGTTCAAACTCGTCTTCAAATCCATATTCAGACTTATCATCAAACTCATCCTCGAACTCCTCTTTGGAGTCGACTTCAAGCTGTTGAGCAACAAATTCCTCAGGAGGCACATTAATACTTGTTGCAGGTAGATCAGACCTTGTTAAGAGAACTTCCCTTGTATCTTCTAGTATAGATGTTCCCATCAACGGTTCAGTCGACTTATAACTTTGAGGCACATTAAATTCAACTTGATCGCCCATGTTAAACAAGCCTCTAAAAACCATCTTCATAACATAATATCTATCTTGATCATATGAATCTTGCATATAGATGCATTGGTGTACTTGAGATGCAAGCACAAAAGGCTCGTCTTGATAGCATTTTTGGTTAAAGTAGACATAAGTAAGGCCATAATTATTACTTTCAACTTCATACCAATCACACTTAAATATCACAACCTTAAAATGACCATAATAGTCCAACTCAACTATATCAACTACTGTACCATATTAAGTCAAATATGCATCAGTTGGATTTTTATCCTTTGTGATTGCAAAACTTTTAGTTGAGGCAATTAGCATACCACCACTATTTTGTGTTTTTCTCCTTGCATCACGCAACCTTGTATGGAATCTATATTCATTAATAATATACCCAGATTATCTTTTAGCAATTGAATTTGGTCCCCTAGATAATTGTTTGATCAAATCAAACATATCCTCTTTCAAAGCACGAGTTTCAAACCATTGAGAGAAGTTTTAACTATGATTCTTGGCCTTACTCCATGTAGATCTTTGCGACTGATTATTAACTTCTCGCTCATGCTCTCTACATAACAAGTATTTTTTATTAGAATGATAAATAAAATAAGTTAAAAATTAATTCTACTAAATAAAATATTGTAATTCAATTAAAGTGCCTAATATATTCTTGAACCTCATCACAATTACCCAATAGATATGCATGTGCCTGACTTAGTTACTTGTTATCTAAAATGAATGGATTAGTTTTCTTTGTTCCTAAAGGACAACCTTTGTTAAGGAACAAACTAAAAGTTGCTGCAACACCTAGACCACACTCTATCATTATTTTTAGCTCTTATGTTAAATTTGGTATGTACACCCCCATCCATATATCTAGAGCATAAAGTTATAATCTCTTTCACCATATGTGTCTCTACTATACATCATTCTGGTTGACATCTATTGTGGACATGTGATTTCAATGTACATATTTCTCTTTTAAGAAAATACATCTATTAGTTCTGAATAGGACCTCCTAATCTCACTTCATTTGCTAAATCAATAGTCAAATGAATCATTATATCAAAAAATATAGGAGGAAAAATTCTCTCCAACTGATTTATTATTTCTACAATCTCTACTTCTAAGTAATCAAGTTCCTCCAATGTGATAATGTTTTGACATAAAGGACGGAAGAAGGAACGTAGACAAATCAAAGTAATAGCAACATGATCAAGAAGAATGCTTTTAATTGGTATTGAAAGCAAGCAATGTAACATGATATAAGCATCGTAGAGTCTAATAACCATATAATTTTCTTTCATCCAGCTGCATACACTTACATATATTAGACGCACTGCCATCAGGTAGCCTTGTTATCTTCAAAACTCCACAAAAACTATTTTTTCTCCATTTGTCATTGAGAAGCATGCTCTTATAAATTTTGTTCTCTCACGATCCGCTATATCAAGATGAAGGTTCTTTCTAATTCCCATCTCTTGCTAACCATAATGAGCTTTTACATGATCTTTTGAATTGCAAATAGAATTGGCTATAGTTCATCCATATTTCATGTGTCAATGTTGAGGAAATGTATTAGTGATCCAAATGTTATTGTACCCTTGAATGACATGAGTATTGAAGAAAATCTAACCAATGAGGAAATTCCAGTTGAGATTTTAGACCAACGAGCTAAAAGGCATGAAACAAGGAAGTTGCATCTATTAAAGTCTTATGGAGGAATCAACAAGTTGAAAGTGCAACATGGAAAGTGAAGGCAGACATTATGAACAATATCCTTATCTCTTTCCTTCTATTCAAGCCTAAGGTACTTAGCCACTCATGTTCAATCTTCTCAAGTTCCTAAGGGTCAATCTCTCTATGGGGGTGTTACCGAGACTTTGGACTTCCATCACATCATCAACAAATATCAATACATAGAAGGGAATAGGGACTAAGGGAAATCTCGCATAATATCATAAACATTATGGGGTCAAGCCCAATAAATACATTTCCATATCCAACAATACCTCTAATAATGGAATGGGGGCCAAGACATCTCCCGGGCTCACCCTCAAAAGATAAGTATCCCAAAATTAGACAAGTCTAAACAAAAGCATGAAAGTAAAGTAGATATTGTTCCTGAAGTGGAGGACTCACCAATAACAAACTTCAATGATTCAGCTAGCCACATAGAGAGGGATGGAAAGTAGCTTTGATCCATACATGGTTAGATTATGTAGGCAAAATAAGTATGTGTTAGTACTTTGAATGTACTAAGTATAAGGGGTGCAATGCAACAATGACATAATCCATAATTAACAAGATGCATACTCATAATCAAAAGATATAGGTTCAATATATCATGAATGATCAATGACTTGGTCAAAATATGCATGAGGATAGCCAAATCATAAATCATATCATACTTAGATTGGAAAGGACCATAAGCGACAAATATGACCAAGCGAGCTACTACTTGGAATCTTGATGTTCACTCCACACCAAATAAAAGAGTGGTCTACTTTGCCAAGGTAAACCATCCCTCTCCTTACGGGCACTTCCCCTTTTCAGAGAGAGAGTATCATAAATACCTTAAGGGGACTTTACCTATTTTGATTATTATATGATCAGATACCTTACGGGGACTTTACCTTTTTTGGTCACCTTACAGGTACTTTACCCTTTTTGATTATTATATGATAATTTACGTTATGAGGACTTTAGCTATTTCGGTCACCATATGGGGACTTTACCCTTTTCGGTTATTAATTAGAATGTACCGTACGGGTCCCCGTACCCTTTTTGGTTAATCGTGCAATAAGAAAATCACAAACCTACGACGACAATGTAGTTAAGGTACAATGGCTACCTACCAAGGTCCACTCGATGCTAGGTCACAATCCTAAGAAATATTAAAATAATACCTATAGCCATAATAATCAAAGTATCATGATGTCATAGTAATGTCATGGAGTAGCTCACCAAACCAAATCTTATTAAAATCAAAGAAAGGGCTTCACATTATTCTTAACATTCATAACATTTTTGTGAGCTCATAGAATGCGTTAATAGCCTTCAATATTTTCAATATTCATAATTCACATGTCTTACAATAAGAATTTTTATCAACATAGAATCTTATCACATGACTTGATCAAAACATGATGAGTATATTTACATATGCTGAAAACCATGCATTTCAAGGTATAAGATATGGGAAAAGGAAAATCAGTTCACTTGAAAGTCTTTCAAATCAACCCACCAATATTGTAGTAAAACCCCAATTTGGGTACCATGGAATCCAACTAAAATTTACAAATTCTTTCATAGTTTGCACAGATCAAAACATGCATAGCTTCAATGGGTATAAATCAACTCATGGAATAATCCTTCAATAAATATTCATGCTTAACAATCAATACTTGAAGAATCCAAACTCAATCCATGTGTATAATGCATAATAAAGTTAACCCAAAATGTATTAAATCTTAAAATCATGAAATTTGACAAGAGGAGAAGAATTAGTTTCATGGGTGGAAGAATCCCCATAAATCAAGCCCACATACCTTTGACTTGGGAATTTCTCGATAGAAAACTTGAGAGGGCTTCACTTGAGTTCTTGTAATCCAAAGAGAATCTTGGGAAATCTTGAATTTGAATGAGGAATTAAGTTGAAATTTGGAGAATTTTTGGTAGAGTTAAAGTCTTCTAGGGCTTAGAAAATGAGTGAAAATTCTGAGTCTCCCGTATATAGGCACTGGGTTATTACCCAATTACCCTTAAATTTTGGAAATTGTTTAACTAGGGCGCGATAAGTCCGCAACGTGGACTTGTCACAGAGTAGTTCATTTTCGCTCAAAATTTCAATTATCCCCTGCTTTTGCCTAGGAAATGGATTGAGGCCATTTTTACACTGGTGGGCGACAAGTCCGCAATGCAGACTTGTCGCGCACCTTTCTAGTTAAACCCAAATCATTCGAAAAATTATTTTTTGCTACGGGTCATCCAAAAATCGAAGACCACCTTTTTCCTACATAATTTTGCCTCCTGAAACTCAATATGAAGTCGGATTTGCAGAATTATGTACGGATTTTAAGATACTCAAAAATTACACTCACAAGGAAATTGTTTCGAGGCGCGTGATGGGTGCTACATTGGTAAGATTGCATGGAGTTCTATTTTCTATTATATCGGATTGTGGTTCTCAATTTATTTCTCATTTTTTGAAGTCTTTCCAAAAGGGCCTAAGTATGAAGGTGAAGCTGTGTACCGCGTTTAATCCTCAAATAGATAGACAAGCTTAGAGGACAATGAAAACATTAGAAGATATATTAAGGGTATGTGTGCTTGACTTTAAAGGTTGTTAGGATGATCATTTACCTCTTATTGAATTTTCTTAAAACAATAGTTTCCACTCAAGTATTGATATGACACTGTTTGAAGCTTTATATGATAGACGGTGTAGGTCCTGGGATGGTTTGAATTTAGAGAGATGTCCTTGATCTAACCAGATTTGTTACTTGATGCAATGGAGAAAGTGAAGATCATAAAGGGAAGGTTGAAGATTGTCCAAAGTCATAAAGTCATTTTTCAATGCTAGAAGAAGAGACCTTGAGTTTGAGGAAGATAATTGGGTTTATTTAAAGGTTTCTCCTCTGAAAGAAGTAATGCATTTTGGCAAGAAGGGAAAATTGAATCTGAATTGTTGAGTCACTGGAAGTTTTTGTATGAGGAACATGATGATCATGAATGGAATCACGACTCATTGACTGGATCGTGTAAAGGACCCTTAGGAATGAATATTTTTCCAAGTCTTGGAAGGTTCCATGAGGGGATCTACGATCTATAAATGAAACTATGAACCGTGTTGTTGGTTTGGTTTTGAAGATGCAATTTCCAGTAGCTAAAATCTTATGACACACATTCCACTAAGGAAAAGCATGACCCATAGAATGATTTACGAGTCGTGAAAGTTATTTTATGGATGGGTCAAGCAGTTTTTAAATGAAGGATTTTTTGGTCATTTTCAATTTGTTTAACTCCTAAACTATATTGTTTTGACCCTTTTAATTTCATGACCCAACCCTAGGGCCTAGGTGTAACACGGAGAATGGGGAACCCAAAGGGACCTCAAACAAGCCTCTTGAGCATATATGGCACATCCTTGGTTGCGGAAGCATAATTGAAACAACAAACACATAAATCTAGGGGAAATGGGGATTTAGACTCAAGCTATGGAGATGTTATAGGGAAGGGGATTAACATGAGCACATAGCAAATAAAGTATAATAGGCAGATAAGTATGACTCACGCAATGGGGATATGAGGGACTTAGGACTTTCATCTCATCATCATCATTTGACAAGCATATAGGGAGATAAGAACTAAGGGAGTCCTTAATAATACATAAACATAGTAAGAGTCAATCTCACAACATACATATCTATATCCAACAACACCTCTACTGCAAATGAAACGGGGCCAAGACATCTTCTGGGCTCACCCTCAAATGATAAATATCCTTAAATTGACAAGTCTTAACAAAGCATGAAAGAAAATGGATATTGTCCTCGAAATTGAGAACTCATCAAAAGCAATCTTCAAATATGTGTAATTATAATCAACAAATATAGGATCAATATGAAATGAATGATAAATGGTTAGTCAAACATGCATGAAGAATCATCGATTCACATAGCATAACATACATAGTGGGAAGGGACCATAACCAACATGTAAGACCAAGCGAGCTACAACTTGGAATACCGATGTTAACTCCACAACGGACAAGGAGTGGTCTACTTTTCCAAGGTAAACCAAACACTCACCTTACGACATGGCCTTTTTGGAAAGTGTCTCCATATACCCCTCACCTTATGGCATAGCTTTTTTGAGGTGTTCTCAATTATCCTTACCTTACGACAATGTGTCACGACCCGGATAAGGGCCTAGATGTGACATGGCGAAGGAGAACCCGAAAGTCCTCGATCAAGCCATCATAGCATCATCACACACATTATCGGTTCATAAGCGTGGAAGCTAAACACATAACACATAAGCTCTAAGGGAAACGGGGCTTTGGACTAAAGCTATGGGGGCACACCGAGATTATGGGACTTTCCACATAAGCACATAGTCAAATATGATCCCAACATCAAGTCATAACCATAATCAATACCATTCCATAATCAAGGCTCATAAGCATAAGATTCCATAATCATAATATTCAACAATTACAATCCAATGTACAAGAGTTTAGTTTGTCAAACAAGTTTCTACATAAGATAAGCGAGACCTCGACATAGTTTGAGGCTCACCCTCAATACATGTGTAAAGAAAATAACAAGCACTGCTAGGTAGATGGAAGGTGGCTATTTCCCTTGAACTAAAGGGCTCACCACAAGCAATAGTCTTCAAGATGGTCACTCGTCGTGCAAAGGTAGATAGGGATCGTCGCCGACACCTACATGGTTAGAACATGTAGACAAGAGTGTGGGTTAGCATAATTAAGTACTAAGTATACGGTCATGCAAATTCATATGCACATGAACCTGTAACAACCTACATGAACCAAATCCATGTGAGCTACAACATGAACTGGCCCAATGAAAGTTGGCCATTGGATCGGAGGTGATTACTTGCCAAAGGTAATCCACACCACACCTTACGGGCCTCCCATTTCGGTGTGATGGCCACCTTCCTTACGGGTCTCCCATTTCGGAAGGATTTACATAGCATAGCATATCATATCAAAGCATACCTTATGGGTCTCCCATTTCGGTAGCAACCTATGGAGGCACATAGTTTCGGGAAAGGAGTGGGACCCTTGGGGATAGCCCACTTACTACTCCAATCCTTCTCAGTACTAAGTCATCATCCCACAATAATATGTATGCATATACATGCTTTTAAAACAGAAACTTGACACATGAACTTCAAATCATGCATACTTGGGCTTAGAAGCCAAACATTCTTTCAATACTCTTATGCATAATTAACAAGAGTCTACATCTTTCATAATTATGCATCATGGGCTAAAAATCCAAACAAACTTTCATGTATCACAACTTAGCCAAACCCATATTTGTTCAAAATCATAGTCATAAACATGTTTGGGACTTATTCCACATTAAAACTTTCATCATAAATCCATGAATCATGCATGAAATTCCATGAGGAACAATGTGAATAGCATGGATAATGGAATTGAAACCTTAAATTCAAATCAAGAGTAGTTCATGAGAAATTCCAAGTCAAACCAACCTTCAAATCATAATTTAAGTAATACCCATGCATAAATCAAGAGTACAAGGACATGCATAACTTTATCATCATCAAAACCATTAAACCTTCATGAGATTCAAACTCAAACCAAAGTAATACCCATGCATAAATCAAGAGTACAAGGACATGCATAACTTGATCATAATCAAAACCATTAAACCTTCATGAGATTCGAACTCAAACAAACTTTAAATCACCTAATTTCTACAGCACATAATCCTAATCAATTAAATACTTCAAAATTTAAAGAATCCAACCTAAATTAAAACTCAAAAATCCAATTTAAAGAGGAGGGTTCTTGGGTCTTCATGGATGAAAGGGAATCCATGAATCAAACCCACATACCTTGCAATTGACCAATGGAATTGAAGAATTTGACAACAAGGATGATCTTCCCCAAATTTCTTCAAGCTTTCAACAATGGAGGTCAAGAGAATTTAGAAATTTTCAAAGTGTAAGGGATATTGTTAGAATGGATTAAAAGGGCTTAGGGAATAGGTTAAGGGTTTAGGGGACCTTAGAAAGCCTAAAAGGGGAATAAGATTTAATTAAATTACGAATTAACCATTAATGAAATGGACTAATTAACTGTAACACAGTGCCACACGGAAGGGCTACAATGCCCGTCCAGTGGCACACGGGTCGTACAACTATCTGTGTGCTTTGCCTTGGCCTCGTCTTTGGCTTGAACTCTCGGGGACTTTCTGGATCAATTCATTTGAGGGTCTCATAGACTGTGTGGCTTCACACGGACTATGTACTGGTCCGTGGAGCCGCACTTGGCCCAGAGACTAGCCCCACAAGCTGGCCAACACACTGGCTCACCTCACGGGACCCCTTCACGGTCCGTTTGGAGTCCCACGGACCGTGGGGTGGTGCGTGGGACTTAACTTGGTCCATGGACAGGGTCATGGCCACCAGGAGACCACTGGAACCCCCCAAAAACCCCCACACGGACTGTGAACCTTCACACAGTCCGTGGTCCTGTCCTTGGACCATTTCTAAAACTCGTTTCCAGCATCCTTTGAATTATGGGTAGTCTCACTGTTTTGGCCATAACTTCCTCATATGAACTCCGAATTGAGTGAAATCAGTTTTGTTGCGAAGATAATTCAAAGAGATTCAATTTTCTATATAGTAGAATACACAGTTCATCCCGTACCAAAAGTTATGATTCCTCAAAGTACACTGCCCAAACGGCCTCTCTGGGCCACCAAAAGGTCCATTTTGAATTCGGCCACTTAAACTCAACCCATGGCTATTAACATCCAACCATGACCATTTCAACACTATCACAGACTAACCATTAAGAAGTTCAAAAATTTTCAGGTAATTACACAATGTCTTTTCGGTAGGTTCAAGCCCATATAGGGAATCAATAGCATGAACCTATGGTGGCACATAGTTTAGGGATAATGGGAGACTACCAAGGTCCTCTAGGTGCTAGGTCACAATCCCGTGGAATACTTGAATCATAATCATAGTTATATTAATCATAGTCTCAAATCATCATAACTTACTTCTTGGAGTAGCTCATTAAGACATAGCATATAACATAAAAGATAGGGTTTTACATTATTCTTAACATACATATCATGCTCATGATCTCATAGCATACTTGTTGAACCTCTTACTAGTCTCGACATGCATGACATACATATCTTACCACAAGGCATTCATTACATTAGAAACTTGACATGTATCTTTAATCAAATCATGGTGGGTACATGTACATAAATTCTAAAACCATGCAATTCAAGAGTAAATGACTTGGGAGGTGTAAAAGAGAATCACTTAATAATTATTCAAAATAACCCATCAAAGGCATAATAAGACTTGGCTAAGGTATCATCAAACTCTCACTTAAATCATATATTTCACATGGCATAGCATTGCATAATAGTATATAAGGATAAAACATCATAAAATACTTTATAATATCATCATATAAAAGAGTTCATAAAATTTTCATAGGTTTTCATGACTTGTAAATAGATGAGGAAAGGGAATGGTTCAGCTTTATAGAAGAAAGGTCTCCACAAATCAAAACCTATATACCTTGGTGTGATTTAGTGGAGGAAAATTTGATTTGGAAGTGGGAAAACTGAAACCCTAGTTAGGACTCTTCTATTCAAAGACTTGAGAAACTTGAGAGTGTTTAGGAGGGGTTTGGGACTTAGGTTATTTGAGAATGCATTGGAATGGAATGGTTTAGGGTTGTATTGGGATGAAAAGGGCTTAGTTGAGGGCTTAAATGATGTAGCATAGGCTTAGGAAATTAGGAAATGATAAAACTACCCTTTCTTAAGAGTTGCCAACCAAGACCACGAGATCTCGATTACGGGTCATGGTCCATTCCATGGGTCGTGAAAAGGGGTCTCTTCTGGTAACATTTTGGACCCTCAGAAATCTCTCTAAATCTCAATCCACGATATGCATTACGACCCATCAACCAATATATGAGTTGTGTTAGTATCTTGTACTCCCAACTTTAGAAACCAATATTTTCACCAAGTTTGTCCATTATTCCACAAGCACAAGTTATGGGTTGTGGAACCACCTACTGCCCATAGTCCCCATCGTGATCCCACTTACACTTAGAAAAATTTCTAGATTCCATCTCTTTGGCACTTTCACACCTTCCGACATGTGGGGCCTTACATTTGACAAACTTAACTTACCTAAATCCTATTAAACCTATTCCTAATTCATTCCATCTCATTCACTCTCACAACCCTCGCTAAAGTTGTCACGACCCGGATAGGGGCCTAGATGTGACATGGCGAAGGAGAACCAAAAAGTCCTCGATTAAGCCATCATAGCGTCATCACACACATCATCAGTTTAAAAACGCGGAAACGTAAGCACATAACACATAAGGTCTTAGGGAATTGGGGCTTTGGACTCAAGCTATGGGAATGTTTTCGGGAATGGGATGAACATGATTTCACATAGCACATAACAGTTATCTGTAAGGGGCGGATAAGTAGAACTCAAGCTATGGGGGCACACCGGGATTATGGTACTTTCCACATAAGCACATAGTCAGATACAATCCCAATATCAATTCATAAGCATAATCAATACCATTTCCATAATCAAGGCTCATAATCATAATATATCAATAGTCATAATACTCAAAAAAATCACAATCCAACGTACAAGAGTTTAATTTGTCCAATAAGCCTCTACATAGAATAAGAGAGGCTTTGTCACGACCCGGATAAGGGGCCAAGATGTGACATGGAGAAAAAGGACTCGAAGACCCTCGATCAAGCCATCATAGCATCATTACACTCATCATCGATTCGGAAACACGCAAGCTCTAAGGGTTTAGGGGCTTGTGACTCAAGCTATGGGGGCAAATTCGGGAATGGGAGGAACATGCTTGCACGTAGCACATAATCATACATCATA
>JBCEWC010005033.1:0-25829 GCA_038996855.1 Solanum aculeatissimum | reverse complement strand
AGTTGATACGGAGGAAAATAAGTAATACAAAAGTAGTACATATATTAGAGTAAAGTTTAATAAATAATAAAGGATAATTATTTAAATTTAAGTAAGGGTATAATTGGAAAACAAAATAAGAGAACCATGGGATACCACCAAATTGGTGGTGTCAAAAAGTGAGGGTTTTCATGGTTACAGAACCATGAAACAAAACCACACCACATAATTAATAAAATAATCAAAGCAAATATGGTTCTCTTACTAACCATACCATACCATACCACCAAAAACCACCATCCAAACAAGGTGTAAGTGATTCAAGGGATTGACATTGTATTCTGTAATGACCTATTTAGTCGTTACTGAAAATATCGATAGTAAAAGGTAGGCAAATTTCATTTATCATTGGTTTAGAATTAATTTTTTGGCATAGTGCATTAATTGTGAAATAAGATCGTATAATGTCTCCATTCCAAAGTTAAGTTGAAACTGCCTTATCAATTGAGTTTCAGACTTAAGTTTAAACTATAATTAACTCCAAACGATAATATCTCCCAACCTATAATGAATTAGGTAGCCCATGACTTACCAAATTAAATGATTATGAGTCTTTTTTTCAATGCCACCAAGTTTGCATCATCTGGAGTTCAAAGTAAAGTTATGACTATTTTACTGAAGACTGTCCGAGCTAAGGCGCTATAGCAAAAATTAGGTCACTATAGCAGAGCCGCCACAACAGCATACTCATAATTTTTCATTGAATTTTTTAGACCTAAAATATTAATTATTTTACTCTAAAAACTTGTCCAAATCAAACTAGGACAAAGGAGGGACGATTTCATAAGTTTTTCATCAATTTCCTCCTTTAAGGTAAGCCCTTCAATCAATCTAACACTCGTTTGATTCTTTAATCATTATAATAACATTAGTGTAACATAGAGCATGTTGATAGGCCTAGAAATTGGAAATTTGAGGAAATTTGGCACTGGTTTGGGACTCAAGAGCCAATGCATGACTCGTAGATAAGACCACGGGGCATAGATGGGACCACGGTTCGTTGAAGGGTCTCGTGGAAAGAGGCCCAAAAGTTGAGAAATTTTAGGGCTTCTGGAAATGGTTCCACGATTAACAGGAAGGGCCATCAGTGGAACCATAACCCGTGGATGGCATCGTCGAAGAGACCTCTAAAGCAAGGAATTTTGCTAAGTATGGGGAGTTCTCACGAAAGGGACTAAGTCCCGTGAAAGGAACATGGGCCATTCTGTGCATTTGTGGTTTTGTAAGTGCCAATTCCAATAGCTCAAACTTTGTGGCACAAGTTCTATGAAGCCAAGCACGAGCCGTAGGTAGAACCACGATCCATGGATGGGGTCTCGTAGATGGCTCCAGCAAATTTTAATGAAGAGCTTTTTGGACATTTCAAATTTATGTAACTCCTAAGCTACGTCATTTTGGCTCTCCTAACCAACTTAACCGACCTAACCTCTATAAATCCTATTCCTAACTCATTCTAATTTATTCATCCTCATAATTCTCTCAAAGGTTCTCAAATATTTCTTTCTCTAGAGCAAGGACTCCATTGAAGCTAGGGTTTGAAGATTTAACTTAAGGATTTCCAGAATTTCATCTTTATGTCTAGGGATTCTCACTTAAGATATGTAGGGATTCATTCATAGATTTGTTTCATCCATGAAGCCCAATCCAAAACCTTCTTTTTATCAAAGTTTAATGATGAATTCTTGTGGGCTTTTATGATATGATTTCAAATGCATGAATTATGATTCCTACATGATGACTACATTTATTTATGCATGAATTATGAAAAATTATATGATTTCTATTATTTCCAAGTTAAAAATATGATTTCAAAGTATGATGATTAAGGCTTGTTGGATTGATGTGGATTCCTTTAATAATGATCCAAGTTGATTTCAATTGCATGCTTTCTCTATGAATTTTCTTAAATTGTGTGATTTTAACTCACTTTCTCATAGACCCACACATGACCCTAATTTTCTATGCTAAAGTTATGGTTTTTCATGAATATGATTTCAAGTAGGCTAAAGCATGTCTTAATGAAAATAACGATCACAATGGCGATGTTATGATGATAATAATGCTATGATGAAAAAGGATGATTGTCACGCCCCGAAAGGGTACCCTTGGTGTAGCCAGCACTCAGAGACTATTGCTAGCCCCCAAGCAAACCACTCAGCTTTATCACATTTGTTCAATCACAATCTAATAGCGGAAGACATCAATGATTAAGAATGGTTAATGAAATGCAATGATAATCAAAGTTCAAAGGCCAAATAATTTATCTATCAACTAAGTAAGACTAGTGTAACAGAAACTAACCAAAAATAACATCCAATCACAACTCGACAGTCTAGTTTATGAAGTCTCTAAATCATTTGACCAAATAGTGCCGATGATAGGTCCATGACTACCTCATAATAAAATAAAAAGGATAAACTCAATGCTTAGAAGAGAAAACATGATATCTTTCGAAATTTGGGGAGGACTCACTAATAAGCTGAATGCAAATGGGTCCTCAACAAGGCACCTATTGATGACCGCTAGTACCTGTCTCTGTTTCATGAAAAGATGCAGGTCTAAATGAATGTCAGTACGTGAAATGTACAAGTATGTAAAATGATAGAATAAAACATGTAAAGGTAGAATAACATCAACTCAAATACCCAAATTAAGAAAGTAGGGAACTTAATTAGCATGCCAAAAGTCTAAATGTAATGACCTAGTTGGTCATTTTTGGCCTTATATGTGAAAATTATTGTTTTACCCTTTTGTCAGTTGCTTTGGGCCTATTTTGAACTATTTAAATTGTTGAAATTGAAATCCAGAGTTTTAAAAATAAAAAATATGAGTTTTGGCATTTTTGGAAGCTTAAGTTATTGAAAATGTGAGTTTTTGTACCATTTTGAGTTTCGGGTGTCGGATCAGGGATCCATCGTTCCATTAGCTCTAGAATGTCAAAACTGGTCTATGAGAAGTTATAGAATTGAATTTGGAGTTAAAATGAGGTTTTAGGCCCATAGTTGTGTTTTGAGTTATTTCTGAAACTAAAGTTTGACTTTGGTCAACATTCAAAGATCGAAAGCTTGAATCAAAATTTTGATAGTTTTAGATGGTGAAACAAACGCTATAAATGGTCTCAAAATATTTTTTGAAGTTGTCGAAGGCAGTTTTGGTATTTTTAATTTTAAACTGGTTTTATTGATTTGCATCGATAAATGTGGCGAGGAGACCTTGAAATTGATTTTTGATGATTTCGGTGAGTCCGGATCACTATTTCTAGTATGGATACATATTTGATTTGTGAAATTCTGAGTTCGGATGAGTTTTGAGGGTCCATTCTGAGTAGGGAATTGGACTTGGGTATTGCTGGTTTAGCTGATATCTTGTGCAAATGCATTTCTTCTCTGAGTTCGGGAAAAGCCTCCACATTCGCAGAGGTCTTGGTGATGTTGTGCTCTACATTCACGAACAGGAACCCACATTTACGGAGTGTTGTGTGGTGATCCTCCTCTTTCTACTCTGCATTCGTGGGATGGGCTCTGCGTTCGCGTAGACTATTTTCATGATCAACTTTAAAACTCGAGAGACACTATTTTACTCCATTTTCGAACTTGTCAAGATTTTGGGACAATTTTGAAAGAAGATTTTTGAAGGATTTTATTGGGTAAGTGTTCTTAATATTATATTAATCATTTTCCATAAGTTTTAGCTTGATTTTATCTTAAATTTCATGATTTTCAATGCCCAAAATTGAGAATTTCTGGTCTAAGCTCTTGAAACTTTAATGGTTGATTTCTTATTCAATTTGATATCAATTTTAGTGTGATTTTCACTCATAGACTCTATATTTTATGTAGAACTCAATTTCAAAGTCAATTTTCAAATTCGAGAATTTTGACTTTTAGCTCTATTTTTGACCATTTTGCCCCTAAACTTAATTCATACTAATATGAGTATTAAAATATTCCTCTTGATTAGTAGTTTTATTGTTAATAGTGGTTGATCGATTCAGAAATCGTTTGGAGGATTGAGTTGATTGAAAACTTATTCGAGTGCAGTTTCAGCATTAAGATAGGTTCAGTTAACCCTTTTCGGTTTGAATTTGAGTTATTGATCATGGTTATGTGGTAATTGTGAGATCTATATTGAAGCATGAGTTGATGCATTGATATATTTGATTATTGATGGGAATTAGATCCCGATTATACCAAAAATTATGTAAATTGTGATCCTATTGATAAATTGAGATGAGATCTTGTGAATTGAGATAATTTAGGAGATTATATGGTAAAAAGAGACTTGTGATACCATTTGGGTAATTGTGGAAATTTGATGGCTCATGAGGTATTTTATTGAGAATTATATGTATATATGAGGATGAGTAAGGTTCGGTATTGTGGGTATTCATGTATATTGGTGTATATCTTGGGATGAGTAAGGTTTGGTATCATTGATATACTTGCATAATTGGGGATGAGTGAGGTCCAGTATTGTTGATATTCTTGGCTATTGATATAATTATAATGAACTGAAACATGTTGATAACTTGAGCACTAGTTGTGATACTTGATATGATTCCGTAAGACTATTTGAGATTCATGTATCGATATTCACATTATGATGTTACTACATATATATAACCATACACATTTAGATTGTATCATTAATTGTACTTATTCCATGTTGCATCGTACAATCCCTTGACCATGGGCAGGTGGCAAGGTTGAGATACTGTGATATCCCTTAACCAGGGAAGGTGTCAAGGTTGAGATATTGTGATATCCCTTGATCATGGGCAGGTGGCAAAGTTGAGGCATTGTGATACCCCTTGACCATGGACAGGTGGCAAGGTTGAGATATTATGATATTCCTTGACCGTGGATAGGTGGCAAGGTCAAGACACTGTGGCATTCCTTGACCACGGAATGGTGGCAAGGTTACGAGGCACTTGGTATATGGCTTGATGAGTTCCACGCATTGTGTTCACATCTCTCATTATGTTGTACCATTGGTGGCTGTGGAGGCCTTATCTCATTATGCATATTTTTATTGTGTACTAACCTTTTTGGATGCAGGAGATCGTATTCTTCATTATTACATACTTGTTCGATTTCTCTTACCCAGTTAGTTGAACCTAATGGATACATTTTGGTGTACTCACTCCTACTTTATTTTTTCTCTGTAGATCAAGCACAGAGATTCATACATGGTAGTTGATTCACTCTAATTGAGTTTTTCTGCTTCCATCCAGATCTTACCGGTGAGACTCTGACTTTGAGTCGTCATGAATCTTTGGAATTATCTTTATTTCTTCCTTTCAAACTTTGTATCAGATTTTATGAGACAACTTTGAATCTTATTTTGAGACAGATATATTTACTCTTCAGTACTACTTTAGATGATCTTGTACTCATGACTCCAGTTTTGAGATTATCATGTTTTGTTGTGATGGTTTCCACTTTATTTAATTCTTCTATGGTCGTGACCCTATTTTGGGTGGTGACAAATTTAGTATCAAGCTCTAGGTTTATTGGGCTCGTGAGTCAAGATCAGGATGTCCACTAGAGTCTCGTGGATCGGTATGTAGATAACTATATCCATCTTTGAGAGGCTACAGGACACTTGTTAGGAAAAACTTTCATGTCTTGCTTCTATTTGTGCATTTCTTCATATCATATGGTTTGAAAGTATCTAATATACTCCTTCTGTGCAAATGCCGATTACCAGATCCTGACGATCAGTGAGAGAGCGCAAGCCTTCTGATGTGGCTCCCACTCGAGGTCGAGGCAAGGTTCGTAATAGGTACAATGGTCGAGGATTTGCTAGAGGGGAAGCTCCGCCAAGAGGACAGGTTAGATCGGATTCTCTAGAGCCTACTGATGAGCCAGAGGGGCTTGCAAATCCTGTTCCACCACCCTCAACATCAACACCTACACATTCAGCTTAGGAGTTACTTTTAAGGTTATTGGCTAGGATAACGAGAGCACCTCCTGCCCCAGCTATTATTGATGTACAAGTTTCCCCAGCACAGGTTGGTCCTTTTTCAGCCCCTATAGATTCTCCTACGACTGCTATGATTTTGCCTCAGTCATCTCGACCGAGTTTGGGTTCTCAGCTTCAAAGTTTGGCTATTGTTCCATCTATTGCAACACCCTTATTTATGGTGCCACCGTTTTTAGCTATCCTAACCATGTCTACTATAGAATAGAAGAGTTTTGAGCGGTTTGTTAGATTAGCTCCCCTGAGGTTTGATGGTACCCCTAGAGATAGAGCTTATGATTTCTTGTTTGAGTGTTAGAGTCTGAGTGTCAAGATTGGCTATGTAATTTGGCCATTCTCAAGTCACATGGAGTTACTTATACCTCTTACCAGTTTACCGACCTAGCTAAGGAGTAGTGGAGGTCAGTTGTGGCTCATAGATTAGTGGGATCTCCAGTGATGAGCTTGGAGCAATTTGTAAAAATATTCTTGGAGAGGTTCGTTCCATATAGCCTTTGAGATAGCCATCGGAATGAGTTTGTTAGGCTTTAACAAGGTTCTATATCAGTGTTAGAATATGAAGGCAAATTTCATACATTGTCCAGACATGCCTTATCTAGCATTCTTACCGAGTTCAAAAGGATTTGTCATTTTCCGAAAGGATTGACAGGGTATTTTCAAGAGGCTACAACTACCTTGGTTCTAGTTGGAGGATCATTTCAGAGTATGGTGGATCATGCTCGTTTTATAAAGCGTATCAGGTTGGATAGACAAGGTAGTGAGAATAGGTCCCATCTATATGGACCGTTTAGTGGGAACCTGCCACGGGATCGAGAGTTTTAGAAGTAGGTCCATCAGAGCCTGAAAGTTCAAGCAGCTTTTCTAACATTAGATAGTGCACCAAGGTGTGGTGGCTTTTTAGGATAGTCATCTCAGGGGAGAGACCCTAAGGTTTTCTATGTTTGTTATAATGTTGGGCACATCGCCAACCGTTGTCTACATCGTGATTTTCCCACATAGGTTTTAGGGTCTTAGCCAACCCGTCCATCCCTAGCACCTGCATCTAGAGACACCTCTCAAGGTATGAAAGAAAGTACCAGAGGAGATCGTGGCACATTGAGATATGGAGTTTGTGGAGGCCCACAAACTAGTGGTGGCCATAGAGTTTGTTATGCTGTCCTAAATAGAGCCAAGATAGAGGATTTTGATATAGTTATTACAGCTTTGGTTCCGATGTGCCACCATTCAACTTCAACTTTATGTGATCCAGGCTCTACTTATTCATATGTGTCAGCTTATTTTGCTTCGGATATTGATATTATGTGTAAACCACTTGCCGAGCCTATTTGTGTTTCCACCTCGGTAGGTGAATCATTAGTGGTAAATCAGGTATATCGAGGTTGTGTTATGACTTTTATGGGGAGAGATACTATTGCTGACTTGATATTGTTGGATATGATAGACTTTGATATGATAATGGGTATGGATTGGTTATCGCCTCATCGTGTTATTCTTGATTGCCATGCAAAAACCAGACTGTATCTTGTCCTTAGTTTCCTTAGTTGGTGTGGACTAGAGCACGTAGCTACTATCCTAAGGGAGTTATTTCTTACATGCATATCTGTCGGTTGATGGATAAGGGTTGTTTGGCATATTTAGCCCATGTCTGGGCTATTTCTCAGGAGTCCTCATCATTAGAGACCACCAGAGTTTCTAGAGAGTTTATGATTTTATTCTCAACCAATTTCCCTGGTGTTCCTCCGGATCGTGATATAAACTTTGCTATTGATATGGAGCCTGGTACTAAGCCCATTTCTATTGCCCCTTATCGGATGCTCTGGTTGGATTGAAGGAATTGAAAGAGCAACTGGAGGATTTGTTAAAGAAAGGGTTCATTCATCCGAGTGTATCTCTTTGCGGTGTTCCTATCTTATTTGTGAAGAATAAAAAGGATGGAACTATGTGCATGTGTATTGATTATTGCCAGTTGAACAAAGTGACAATCAAGAATAAGTATCCTTTTCTCGCATTGATGATCTTTTTTACCAGTGTTAGGGTGCCTTGGTATTCTTTAAGATTTGATTTGAGGTCCGACTATCATCAGGAGTCTGATATCTCAAAGACTTTCAAGACCCATTATGGGTATTATGAGTTCATTGTTATGTCATTTGGGTCGACTAATGCCTCGATTGCTTTTATGGAGTTGATGAATCGAGTGTTCAAACCTTACTTAGATATATTTGTGATTGTGTTTATTGATAATATCTTGGTTTATTTCAAAAGTGAGGTTGATCATGTTCAGCTCTATAGGATGGTACTCCAGAGATTGAGAGATGAGAAGTTATATGCTAAGTTCTCAAAGTGCGAGTTTTGGCTTGAGTTTGTTGCATTTCTTGGGCATGTGGTGTCAAGAGATGGTATTATCGACTCGTGAGTGGGTTAGACCTGTTTTTCTTACTGAGATTCGAAGTTTCATTGGTTTGGTGGGGGTATTATCGATGTTTTATCTAGGGATTCTCTATTATAGCAGCCTCATTGACCAGATTATCTAAAAACGATGTGGCATTTCAGCGGTCTGAGGAGTGTGAGACGAGCTTTCAAAATCTCAAGTATTTATTGACTTTAACACCTATTATTGCATTGCTTGAGGAGGGAGTGCCTTTTTTGGTTTATTATGATGTTTTTGGTATGGTTCTGGGTGGTGTATTGATGCAAAAAGGGAAAATGATAGCCTATGCTTCTAGACAGCCGAAGGTTCATGAGAGGAACTACCCCACCCATGACTTAGAGTTGGTTGCAGTGGTATTTGTGTTGAAATTATGGCATCACTATCTTTATGGGGTGCATTGTGAGATTTTCGCCGATCACCAGAGTCTCAAATATATCTTTTCTCTGCCTAATTTGAATATGAGATAGTGTAGGTGGTTTGAATTGCTTAAAGACTATGATATTTGTATTTTATATCACCTTGGGAAGGAAAATATGGTAGCAGATGCTTTAAGCCAAAAGGCTACTAGTATGGGGAGTTTGACATTCTTGAGGGCTGAGGAGAGGCCCTTATGTTTGGAGGTTCAGTCACTTGCTAGACAAATGGTCCATTTGGATATTTCCCCTCCTAAAAGTATTTTGGCTTTTGTTGAGGCTAGATCTTTCTTGCTTGATCAGATATGTGTTCATTAGTTAGAGGATGTCAAGTTGTGCATGATTCGTGACAAAGTGTTGAGAGGTGAAGCCAAGATAACTATTATTGATTCTAGTGGTGTTTTGAAGATAAATGGTAGAGTTTGTGTACCTAAGTTGGGGATTGGTTCAAATTGATATTAGAGGAGGCCCATTGTGCTAGATATTTCATCCATCCTGGTGTGGGAAAGATGTACCATGATCTAAAACAACATTATTGGTGGTTCGGGATGAGAAGGGTGATGTCGCCCAAGATACACATCTTTTTTAAGGTCAAAGCGGTCGTTGTCAAGATATATAACCTAACCAAATTTAGGGCCAAACCCACAGGGAATATGGTAGACTTCCAATTAATTTCAAGCAAACCGAGTTGATTAACCTACTTATCTCCCGAAAGGGGGGGGGTTGTAATTACAAGAAAATTAAACTTAGACTAGTGCAAGTGTTGTGAAATCAGTAGAAAAGTTAACTAGGGTGATGTGTTCCCCATGATTCTCTATCTCAGTATTACCAGATAATTGTAATCGTTTCCAGTGTGTAGATACAGAACGGTAAGTTAAGTTTACCAAATCCGTTGATCTAGGGAGAGGTAAATTTCACCATGAGATTTGATTCATCTCCGCAGTGTGACATTACTAACCCTTACATATTGTACCAGTACAACCTCCCCTTGATCAAGTTTGGTTGATTAGATGAGAAAACATCAATCGAATCCTATTAATTATTCTCTTTTCCTATTCATTACCTCCTTGATCCAGCAAGTAACACTAGGCGAGTTCTAACATTGGCCACCGTTAAAAAGCATGCAAAATGAAGAGAAGTAATTAATACATTCATACACACTTTCCAAGAATTATGAATTATCCAGTTTTACCTTGTTAGTTCTTCATGGTTCCTACAACCGTAGTTGTGAATTTAGCTACTCATGATCAGTGTAGATGCAAGAATCATGATCTAGAATAACATAATTGAACACTTACACGAATGAATTTATGAACAAGGAATCCAACTCTTCACTAGAAATCACAAGTACGAATTAAGAACACCATAATATGTTTTTTCAAGCGATCCTCTAGTGTTCTCTCTCTCTAGAAAACCTAAGTCTGTAAATTCCTCTAAAACTTGACGAAAAATAATCTAAAAACCTATTTATAATGTCTAAAATACAAAGACAAATCAAAATAGGAAAACTGGATCAACAAGCTCTACGGGTTGTATAATATTCCACGGCCCATAATCGGAGTTTCATGCTCCTCTTCTGCAAAACTAGAGTGGTTTTCTACGAGACCCATCTATGGGCCGTATAGGATTCTATGGCCCGTGGAGGGTTTAGTCTGATGAACTTTCAACACTTCTCCACTTTCTGATCCTCAGGGTACGACCTCAACTCTACGACTCATAGAATACTTTACGGCTCTTCTGCATGTTCTTAGAGTCTTATTCAGAAAATCTCCTTTCATTGGAATATTTTACGAGACCACTTCTATGGCCCGTGAAATCTTCCACGTCTTGTAAAGGATTTCGTGGATCATCAAAATCTACAATTTCAGCACATTTGCCCCAAAAATTGTGTCAACCCTGTAATCCTACAAAACAAATATAAAAACACATCAAATCTACTAACATCTCTTTGAGAACACACAAAATTCCAAGTTTTAAGCATAAAAAGTGTTGTATTTCAATAGTATATCAAGCGACGGACTCAATCTACATAAGTACTACAGTAGCACACAGACCTCAGTCTAGTGGCACATATCATATAAAACTCAAGAATAGATAGCCACACCACTTATAAATGCATATTAGATAGGTCTAGCAAACCAATGCAGATTAATACATTCAATAGTGCAACTATGACAAGCGATGTAATCTACGATAAGCAACAATCAGTGAATTATCCCATATTAATAATTCAATGCAAGTGCCCTCATAGAAAGAAGTCCCGTCTCCTACTCATGATGATATTTTCATATTAAATACTTGGGACTATACAAAATTACTTACTCTCACAAAAGATATTCAAACATCGCGTTCAATGCCATATGCTTGCCCTATACTCAAGACTATGACCTTCGCCTAGTTGGACTAGGATCACTTTAGGATTTTTTAGGCTTGTAACGTAGGTTCAGGGGGCTTTGGTGTGATGTTTTTGGAACATAGTGACTAAAGGCCCTCCTTGAAACTGTGTTTTCCTACACGTTTTCCCTACCAACACTGATGTCTTCATCTTATTCTCCTTTTTCTCCCATTCTAGGCTTTTTAGGGTGTCTTACTCTTAGTTTCAGCATAATATCTTCTATTTTCACACTCTTTTTCTTTTCAGATCATTGTTTAGGCATCTATTTATTTTTCCCGCACCTTAACATATTTCCCCTTTTTCTCTGCATCACTAGCTCCCCCCTCATCTTTCCTGATTTTTCCTTACTCCAGCCACCCTTAACTTAGGATTTTTCCTGAGTTGAGGTGCACAATATCCATCCTCTGAACTAGGGCCACTTTTGATAGCCACCCTCAACTTAGGTTTTTGGCCTTAGTCAAGGTGCACAATGTTCAAGAAGGACCAGGGCTAATTTTAAGATTTCTCATCTAACAAGTCTATTTTACTGAGGTGTTTACAAAAGAAAAAGGTACATGCAAAGCTCTAACATTAGGATCAACGAATACGTAACACATTTGACTGGTTATTTAGGCTAAGTGGACTAATGTAAACAATGACCTAAGATCTTTTCCTAACCAACTATCCTACAGTCTAAGTTAGAGTAACAGGACAAGTTCTGAATTGAAACACAATATAAGAATCATACAAATAGGCTCACACACATGGAACTGATTACACTATCAACACAGACTCTCAGATCATGCTTTTCATCATAATTCAATCTAACTTATCAGAACAAGCATTGTCAAACAATCAAACATGCATGGTTGCTATCAAGACTAACTAACAGAAAATTTGTTGGGTATCATTTTTCAATAAAAACACACATTATGCCATAGACATCAGTACTATATGCTACTAATACTACCTATACATCCTAAACATGTTGGTTCAATAGAAAATAAATATCCTTAGAGAAAAAGAACACACACAAGAAAACCCTTTGAATTCAAAATTGGGATACTTATAGGACAAGGTTACTCAGACTTCATTGAGGCCTATAACTACCCATACCCCATCCAAAAAGATGTGTATTGTTCTCAATGCACAAAAAATATCAAAATAAAGAACAAAGGTAAAAAAGAAAACATACCCTGGCGCCTAGGTGCCTCTCTCTAACTGAGACTATCCACCCTCAACCTGCATGGTGGACTCCTCAACTGTCGAAGCATGTCCAGAGGGTCTAGCACCTCTTACTCTCTCTAGCTCAAGAGCTTTGCCACATCTCTTCATCCTATATTGAGTGTATCCTGGCAAGCTCTAACTCTTGCTTCTTTGTCAGCCCCGCATCTAATCTCACAGCATCTGGGTCATTTGTGCAAGGCCTCTTCCTGAGAGAAGGTAGTGGTGTCTCCTCTAGAGCAAATAGATCTACCATCACCTCAGTAGGGTCGGTCATTGGGAACACGACCGGTGTTGCGAGGGTTATGCTCATATCGACCCAAAGCTGCTAGATCTCCATCTGAATGGCTATCATATCTATAGGTCGTGTTGTGTTAAGGCTCTATTTTACTCCCACTCAAATGAATCAATGCAGTTTTCTATGGATATAAGTCTCTCATGAATAGTTATCACTGTGAACGTCCGCATGCGGGCCTCAGTCTCTACAATGACCTGGATGACCCGGGGTCTAATCTGCTATAGTAACTAAACCAATTGGGACTCAGTACGAACCTTTCTTTGTGCCAAAGACTATATGGATTCCATTGACAGAAATACCATGCCAACTGGTGTTGTTGGAGTGGAAGCGGCCTATGGTACAGGGATAATAGTTGTGGGCTCCTCTCCACATCAGTCTCTATCTATGAGGGGCCCTTAGTAACGAGAGTAGCAGTGGTGGTGGTGGAAGGAGGCTCAGGCGGTGGCGCTGCAGCGAACATCTCGAGCATATGAACTGGTGGTCGTGGTGCCTACCGGAGTGCCACCGGATTATCATCAACCTTAATTAGGCAGGCGTACAGTGTTCTCTGAACTTATATAATCAAGTCCACACGATGAAGACTCTCCACCCCCACCTCCAAGCATAATCTATAAATGAGGCACGGGAAGGGGATGGAGGTGGACCTCTTTAGGGCCACCTCGTGTTTTCTCAGCTATCAATAGGGCCCAATCAATCTCATAGCCAGCCAAGATGCTGGCAACCAAAATGACATGGTCTGGCATCAATGTATTATCCATGAGTGTAGGCTGGATCTGTGATCTCACTATTGGCCACTAAAATTTGGCAGTGAAGTTGAGTGAAGCCTTCACAATAGGTTCCGCCGATGGAGCTATCCACTCAAGGTCTGGGCCCTGCTCTATAATCTGGGAAGCTACCCATCTCATTAAACCTGCTCTATGGGTTGGGACTCTCATAAGGGTTATATCCCTAGTCTGTCCCACTCTCCTATCGAAGTCTGTTGTAGACCTAAGGGCTGGGAACTCTGGCCCAAAATACATGCACCGGATAGTTGCCTCTGAGATATCAACTTGACGACCCCTCACCCTAATATGTGTCAGCAGAGGCTGGATGAAGATTTTCTTCCCCTTGGGAAGAAAGCTGAGAAATGTGACGACGTAAGATGCAAAGAACTTACAAATAATGGTCGAGGAGTACTTCGTCGATGGCTTTGCCAGCCACTACAGCCTGTTTCTGGCGATGGTGTCCTTCCTGGGACACTATCATGTCTGGTGGTGATGACTTGGAGCTCCTAAAAAATAGAGCGAGCTAGTCGACTTCGCTCGTTCCTTTATATATACTCAAAATATAGGCATTCAAGGCAAATTAATTGGGTAACTATTTTCTAACCTACTTCATTGATTTATATTGATTATTTTAAATTCTAATTGTGAGATTTTAATGGTGTAAATTGGGAATTTTTGGATATGAATTTTCTAAACTTGAATCATTGATTACTCTCCCAGCTTAACTCTGTTTTTGAAGTCATTTTCACTATTGAGCTCCTTATTACGTGGAGAATATTTTTATATATTAATTTTTAGATTTTGGTTATGTTTCATGGTATGAGATTTTTAACCATTTCATCCTTTTTCTTTGAATTGAATAATTTTAGTGTCATTAGATTTGTTATGTGATTATGATGCCATATTTGAATAAATTATGATGATTTAAGGTACCGAAAGAGAGGGAAACCAGCGATTTCAACTTGACTTGGGACTTTTATTGAGGCAAGTGGACTTCTAATCTTTTGTTAAGTATGATTGAACCTTATATGCTCCTATATGAATGAAATTCAGTATTTGAGAATAGAATTGTACCATTGTAGGCTTGATCATGACTATTCGTATTGAATATTTGCTCGTACATTGATATATTGATCTATAAATAAATGGTGAATATGTAATCTATGTGACCTTGTGAATTATTCATTATTAATAGTGAGATGATGCATATATTGTAATATGGTTGAGATATTGAGACACTGATGAGATTATGATATTGATGATATTAAGATTATGATGAAATTGTGATACGGATGTTATCGACACACTGATGATATTAAAATATTGATGGTGTTGAGATATTGAGATCATTATGATGTTGCACTATGATATAATTGTGATCTTGTATATTGCATTCATTATGATTTGTGCATTGATACTTGTGATGGCTATGGCCGAGATATGAGTAAGGTGACATATGGTTGGTAGTCGAGGTCTCTATCGGTCAATATTTAGCTGAGATCTTTGTTGGCAGTATTTGGGTCCTAGGTTTTTTCCAAATGAGCCTGAGGTCTCTTTTGTACGGGGTGAGCATTAGCCAAGGTCTTTGCCGATGGTGTTCACAGATACACAAACAGATACATCCCTTATAGGTTCCGACCGAGGCAGAAAATTATATATTATTAGTAGATGTGTATTCTAAGACAGTCATGCATCACAATTGTTTGACATTGCATTACATGATATGTACCTCATGACATCTGTTTCATCTTACGTCATACTTTGATGATACTTTTGTGTGTTGTATACTTATCGTATCCCTGTTGTGAGTATGTGTTGGATCTTCTTGTATTCTTGTGTATTGAGATATCATGCTAGATGATGAGTATATCTACATAATTATGATCTATATATTATATTGTGCTGATACTTTTCTGAGTGCATGATTATAGTTCAGTGGATTGTGGTTAGGATATAAGGAATTACTTGTATTCTTCATTACTTTACTTTAGGTTAGGGTCTATTTCGCTGAGCACCCTGTTGTTTCGTGCTCACCCCTTGCTACATTTTGTAGGCTATGAGCCCGATCTATCCTGCTAGGTTTCTCTTAGTTCGGGATTGAACTTTTGGATATTCCTTGAGGTAGCTGCTTCGATCCCCAACAAACCTTTGAAGAGTCCTTATTATGTTATGTTCTATTTGAGAACTAGACATTTGAGTCTTATATTTTTTTTAGTATTTTACATTTAGAGGCTTGTACATGTGACACCAGTTCTTGGGATAGTTGTAGTTGTTTTCTTCTACATTTATATATCTTATTAAACTATTTATCTTTCACTTTATCTATATTTGTTAAGTTGTTAGATTTGGGCTGACTCGCGTTGGTGGGTTAGGTGAGTGTCATCACACTCAGATTTTAGGTCGTGACAATTTGGTATCAGAACCCAGGTTCATAGGTCTCACATGTGTACAAGCCCCATCTTGTAGAGTCTTAAGAATTAGTGCGGAGGCGTCCATTGCTTATCCTTGAGAGGCTACGAAGACTGTTAGAAAATTCTCTTTTACTTTATTCTAATCAATTCATATGTGATTATTGTTTAAGTGATGAGTATTCATGTGTCCTTTTGACAAATGGTGAGGACCAAAGCTACTGCTGCTTCAGGACGAGGGGAGGTCGCCCTTGATGTTTGCTATTGAGACCCCAGCTAGGGGTATGGGCCGTGCCAGAGGGTGAGCTTGAGGCCGGGGTCGAGGAGCCACACCGGTAAGAGATTATGATCAGGGTATCTCTCTCGAGCATGCTTTGGAGCCTAGATAGGAGCAGGTTCTACATGAGTTTGTTGCAACACCACTACTTTAGGATACACAACTGAGAGTTTTGGGTGTGTTGGAGACCTTGGGGTAAACTGGTAGCCCAACTGACATTTTTGGTACTTCACAGACTCTAGTTGGGGTTCAGCCTTAAGATAAGCAGTAGGTCCTCGAGGCCTAGAATCAGGTGGAGCAGCCACTAGTAGCTTCGATTATTGAGCTTCCACCAATAACTGCCTTTATTGATGATAAGAAACGGAGATATGAGAGGTTTCGAAAGATGGTTCCACCTCAGTTTAAGGGTGGGAAGACTGAGGATACACATGAGTTTCTTATTTCTTGTATAGAGTTACTAGAGACTGTAGGTCTAGAAGATACACATGGCGTGAGGTATGTTACTCTCCAGCTCCGTGGGCCAGCAGGGAGTGGTGGAGGACTTTTATAGGATCCTTTTTAATTGGGTATTCTCAAATGACTCGGGAGACGTTCTCTAATGGTTTGTATGATCAATTTGTTCCTTAGAGTGTCTGAGAGGAGAGCCGATTGAGTTTTAAGAGTTTGAGACAGGGCACCATGACAGTTTCAGAGTATGAGGTACGTTTTTGCCAGTTGGCCCATCATGCTATAGTTATACTTCTAACCGAGGGAGAGAAGGTCCATCGATTTATGAAAGGGTTAGTTATTCAATCAAACAGTCTATATTCTAGGTAGCTAGAGATGGATATTCCTTCCAATGAGTGGTTAGTGCTGCAAAAGAGGCAGAGTTGATGCAAAGAGAGGAGTTTGGGGACCCCAAAAGGGTTTGTACTTTAGGAAAGTACTCAGGTGCCTCATTAGGGGGCAGAGGTAGATTCAGAGAAGGTGGTTTATTTTGGCATTATGGGGTTCATGCAGCCTTGCCAACTTCATAGGGAGGACGAGGTCCCCGTGGTTCCTATAGTTCAGGGCATAGTATATTTGGTTCCTAGCAGAGGCCTATAGGTCGGGGAGACTATAACATCCCTCCTGCTTCTTCACAGTAGTGGTCCACCCTTAGATCTTTCTTTGAGTGTGGATCTCCTAACTATTTGCAGTTTTAATTCCCTAGGCAGACTCATTTTGGGCCCCATCGTACATACTCTGCCGCATCGATTAAAGATCCAACACCACTAACCAGAGGTTCAGCCTCACAGACTAGGGCTCATGGTAGAGTTCATACAGATGGAGGTGAATATATAGGTAGTAGGGGAGCAGGTGATATTTCTACTCAATCAGGTGGTAGGGGGTCAGTTTCTTCGAATGGAGGTCGAGGTGCTCATTGTTATGCTTTTCTAGGTAGTCCCGAGGCTGAGACCTTTAATGTTGTGATTACAAGTATTGTTTTGATTTGCCATCACCCTATATCTGTATTATTTGATACTAGTTATACTTATTCATATGTATCTACATATTTCTCCCTAGGATTTGAGTTGCCTTGTGATTCCATGTATGTGTTTGTTCATGTTTCGACCCCAGTAGGAAAGCCCTCAGTAGTGGATTAGGTGTACTTATCCTGTCTTGTTACTTTGGCGAGCTATGAGACTTTGGTAGATATGATTATACTGAATATGGTATATTTTGATGTTATTCTGGGTATGGATTGACTATCTTTTTATCGTGTTATTCTTTATTGTTATGCCAATACTGTTACCTTAGCCATGTTGGGTAGACTGAGGATTGAGTGGACTAATTCGAGGGGTTCCTATCCTAGTAAAGTGATATCTTATATAAGGGCCCAAAAGTTGATTAATCACGGGTGTTTAGCTTACTTATCTTTTATTCATGATACTACTGCTAAGTCACTTTCTATGGAGTCTATTCTGGTGGTTTGTGAGTTCTCGGATATGTTTCCTACTGATTTTCCTGGAGTCCCTCCTAATCGGGACATTGACTTCGCTATTGACCTTGAGTCGGACACCAAGCCCATTTCTATCACTCCCTATGAGATAGCTCTAGCTAAGTTGAAAGAACTATAAGAGCATCTTCAGGATTTGTTAAGTCAGGGCTTTATTCGCCCTAGTGTTCACCTTGGGGTGCCCCTGTTTTGTTTGTCAAGAAGAAGGATGGGTCTATGAGGATCTATATTGATTATAAATAGTTGAACAAAGTGACTATCAAGAAGAAGTACCCGCTTTCTCGCATTGATGATCTGTTTGACCAACTTCAGGGAGCTACATTATTTTCTAAGGTTGACTTAAGGTCTGGGTATCATCAACTCCATATTCGTCCATCAGATATTCCCAAGATAGTTTTTCAGACCAGGTATGGCCATTATGAGTTTCTTCTTATGTCCTTTGGTTTGACGAACGCCCCTACAACATTTAATAGAGTTGATGAATGGGTTATTCTAGCCATATTTGGACTCGTTTGTGATTGTGTTCATCGATGATATTTTGGTCTATTCCAAGACCGAAGAGGACTATGTGAGATATTTGAGAATTATGCTCCAGAGGCTTGGGGGAGCAACTATATGCAAAATACTCCAAGTGCGAGTTTTGGTTGAGTTCGGTAGCATTTTGGGGCACATGGTGTCCAAGGAGGGTATTCGGGTTGATCCAGTGAAGATTAAGGTCGTTCAGGGTTGGACTACGCCTACCTTAGTAATAGAGATTAGCGGTTTTGTGGGCTTGGCTGATTATTATCGTTGTTTTGTTCAGGGTTTCTCCACTATTGCAGCTCCACTGGCTAGATTTACTCATAAGAATGTAGTGTTACATTGGTCTGATGAGTGTGAAGAGAGCTTCAAAAGCTCAAGTTATTGTTGACTTCAACTCCTATTCTGATATTGTCAGAGGTGGGTATCGATTTCACAGTCTATTGTGATGCTTCAGGAGTGGGTTTAGGTGGTGTGTTGATGCATAAAGGAAAGGTTATTGCTTATGCTTCTAGACAGTTAAAGGTCCATGAGAGGAACTACCCCACCTATGATTTGGAGTTAGTTGTGGTTGTGTTCGTGTTGAAACTATGGTGTCGTTACCTTTATGGAGTCCATTGTGATATCTTTACTAACCATCGCAGTCTTCAGTATATCTTTAGTCAGTAGGATCTAAATATGAGGCAAAGAAGATGGATTGAGCTTCTAAAGGATTATGATTTGACTATTCTCTATTATCCTGGAAAGGCCAATGTGGTGGTTGATGCATTGAGTAAGAAGAATTCTAGTATGGGGAGCCTAGCAACTATCCATGTTGAGGAGAGACCGTTAGCTAGAGATGTTCAGAGGTTGGCTAATGGGTTAGTGAGATTGCAGATTTTAGAGTAGGGTGGAGTGTTTGCTTCTATTGAGGCCCGCTCATCTTTGATAGATCAGATTCGTGAGAGGTAGTTTGAGGATGAGAAGTTGTGTATTATTTGGGATAAAGTGACTAGAGGTGAAGCTAGGGAAACAAAGCTTGATTTTGATGGTGTTTTGAGAATTTAGAGTCGTATATGTGTGCCTAAGATGGGAGATTTGACCAGGTTGATACTAGTGGAGGCACATTGTGCTAGATATTCCATTCACCCAGGGGCAGTGAAGATGTACCACGATTTAGGATAACATTATTGGTGGCCTGGTATGAACAGATACATAGATGAGTTTGTTGCCAAGTGCTTGACATATCAACAGGTCAAGTGTGAGCACTTGAGGCCAGTTAGAGAGCTTTAGAAGATGCCCATTCTTGAGTGGAAGTGGGAACAGATTGCCATGGACTTTGTTGTTGGCCTACCTCCTACTTTCGGGGGTTTTGACTATATTTGGGTAGTGGTGGATCGATTGACCAAGTCTGCACACTTCATTCTGGTCAAAGTGAGGTACACCGCAAAGAGACTGGCCCAGGTTTATATCAGTCAGATAGTGAGACTTCATGTGGTCTCGATGTATATCATATTGGATCGGGGCTCGTTGTTTACTTCACACTTTTAGAGAGCCTTACATCATGGTTTGGGTGCCCATTTGGATTTGAGTACATCTTTTCACCCCAGACTGATAGTCAGTCCAAAAGGATCATTCAGGTACTAGAGGATATGCTTCGAGCCTGTGTTATTGATTTTGGAGCTAGATGGGATCAACATTTGGACTTAGCAGAGTTTGCCTATAACAATAGTTACCATTCCAGCATTCAAATGGCTCCTTTTGAGGCCTTGTATGGTCGTAGATGTAGATCGCCCATAGAATGGTTTAACACTGTAGCAGTGGTAAGCATGGGTGTTGATATGTTAAGAGATGATCTTGAGCAAGTACGATTGATTCAGAGTAGATTGATGACAGCCTAGATTCATCAAAAGAGTTATGTTGATAGGTAAGTATGACCCCTGGAGTTCACGGTTGGTGATATGGTTTGATTAAAAGTCTCTCCTTTGAAGGGTGTTATGAGATTCGAGAAGAAAGGCAAGCTAAGTCTGAGGTTTATTGGTCCTTTTAAGATTCTTGGTAGAGTGGGGGAGGTGGCTTATAGACTTGCCTTTCCACCCAACTTGTCTTCAGTCCATCCGATTTTTGATGTTGCGGCGTTACATTCTGGATGAGTCTAATGTCATTTCTATGGATTCAGTTGAGTTGAGCCCTGATTTGACTTATGAGGATTAGCCAGTGGCCATTTTGGATAGGCAGGTGAGAAAGTTGAGGACTAAGGAGATCGCTTCAATGAAGGTCCAGTGGATCCATAGGCTCGAGAGTGAGGCTACGTGGGAGATAGAGTCTGATATGTGAGCCCAGTATCCTCAGTTGTTTGAGCCTTCAGGTATGTCCCTTATCTCATGTTTGAGGACGAACGTTGATTTTAGTTGTGGATGATGTAATGATCTCGAAGGTCATTTTTTACTTAATTACCCTTTTTCCATTCTCGAAAGTTGCCTTGGGTCATTGGTCAAGTATAAAATTTGGATTTTGAAAATCCTGTAAAAAGTTGGAGTTTTGCAAAAGAAAGAGGTTTCAAAGGTTTAAAGTTGGAAATTGAGTTTTGAGGTCATTTTGAGCTTTGAGTGTTGGAATTTGATTTTGTCGATTCCATTAGTTTTACAATGCCGAATTTGGTCTAAGGGAACTTGTAGAACCAAATTTGGAGTAAAATAGAGATTTTAGGCCCAAAGTTGTAATTCTAGTTCATTTTGGATCATAGGTTTGACTTTAGTCAACATTCAAAGTTCGAAAGCTCGTATCAAAATTCTGTCAGTTCCAGTAGTTTTGGGTGGTGAAACTAACGCTAGAAATTCCTTTGTCAAAATTTTTAGAACTTCCATAAATATTTTGAGTTTTTGAGTCTAAAACTAGTTTAAATTATCTTTCCCAGGTTCGGGACCGCGGGGGCTCCGAATTCAAATTCTGATGATTCCATTGGGTTTCATGTTTGGTTTGTGTTCACGGAATTTCGAACAAATTCCTGAGGGTCCAGTTCATGTTTTTGGATAGTTGTGTTTTGTCGGTGCAGCTGATATCTGGTACCTCCCATTTGTGCTCCGCCTTCACAGGAGTGGGTCTGCGTTCACGAAGGTCTATCTTGGTTGACCTCCGCGTTCGCGGAGGACTGTCATGGGAACCTCCACATTTGCAGATCGAACCCCGTGTTCACAGATGGCTGGGGGATTTAAGGCTCCGCGTTCGCGGATCCTTCTCCGTGTACACGGAGTACACCTATACCTGAAATAGTGTTGTCTTTTAAAATATGAGATTTAAGCCCTTTTATCCATTTTTGACGTTTCAAGCTTCTCTTTAATAGGGGATTTTCAAGGTCGTCAAGGCAAACTAATTGGGTAACTATTTTCTAACCTATTTCATTGATTTATATTGATTAATTGATTATTTTAACTTCTAATTTTGGGATTTTAATGGTGTAAATTGAGGATTTTCATATATGGATTTTCTAAACTTGAATCATTGATTCCTCCCTCATCTTAACTCCATTTTTGAAATCATTTTCACCATTGAGTTCCTTATTACGTGGAGGACATTTTCATATATTAATTTTTAGATTCCGACTACATTTTTTGACATGAGATTTTTAACAATTTTATTCTTTTTCTCCGAATTGAGTGACTTTAGTATCATTATATTCGTTATGTGATCGTGATGCCATATTTGAATAGATTGTGGTGATTTGTATTCTTCATTACTTTACTTTAGGTTAGTTCTATTTTGCTGAGCACCCTGTTGTTTGGTGCTCACCCCTTACTACATTTTTGTAGGTTGTGAGCCCGATCTATCCTGCTAGGTTTCTCTCAATTCGGGATCAAACTTCTGGATATTCCTTGAGGTAGCTGCTTTGGTCCCTAGCAAACCTTTGAAGAGTCCTTATTATGTTATGTTCAATTTGAGAACTAGACATTTGCGACTTGTATTTCTTTTGAGTATTCTACATTTAGAGGCTTATACATGTGACACCAGTTCTTAGGATGGTGGTAGTTGTTTTCTTCCGTATTTATATATCTTATTAGACTGTTTACCTTTCGCTTTATCTATATTTGTTAAGTTGTTATATTTGGGCTAACTCGCATTAGTGGATTACGTGAGTGCCATAACACCTAGATTTTTATCGTTACAAGTAGCGGTCAATCAATTGGCAGTTAATAATGTTGTCCGTCCTGTCAAGGAGGTCCAAAGATGTTTTAGGATAGAGTTGGTCCTATTGATCGAGAATGAAGTCAACAAACTCATTAAGGATGCTTTATTCATGAAGTTAAATACCCTACATGGATTTCAAGTATCATTCCCTTGAGGAAGAAGAATCGTCAAATTCAAGTTTGTTGACTTTAGAGATCTCAATAACGCATACCCAAAAGATGATTTTTCGCTTCCTATTCCAGAGTTGATGATTGATAATACCAATAGTTATGAAGTAATGTCATTCATGGATGGTTCTTTTGGCTATAACCAAATTCGCATGGCACCAAAAGATGAAGAATTCATTGCATTTCGCACTCCTAATGGTACAAAGTGATGCCTTTTGGTTTAACAAATGTTGGTGCCACATAACAAAGGGCTATGTAGAATATATTTGATGACTTACTCCACAAAAATGTTGAATGTTATATTGATGACTTAGTGGTGAATTCAAGAAAGAAGGGCGACCATTTGAAAGACTTAAGAATGGTGTTTGAATTGCTTCGAAGATATAAGCTAAAGATGAACCCATTGAAATGTGCTTTTGGGGTTGCTTCAGGCAAGTTTCTCCCTCTACTACTCGAACAGAATGATAACACCGAATGAGCTGAATTATTCGCCAATCGAAAAGTTATGTTTGGCGCTAGGCTTCTCAATTCAAAAAATGAAGCACTATTTTCAAGCTTAGGTCATTCGCCTCATATCTAAAGCAAATCCCATCAAATTTATCTTGTCGAAACTAGTCCTCAGCCACCGACTAGCAAGGTGGTACCTCTGATTCCAACAATTTGAGATTGTGTATTGTAACAACCCAAAATTTTTCAAAACCTCCTTATGGTTGTTCTTGTATGATGTTTTACTGGTCATGGTTGAAATGTGGTAGCCACAGGTTGAGTTCAAGTGGCCGAACGAAAAATGGATCATTTCGGGGCCTAGAGAGGCCATTTGGACAGTGAGCTTCACAGAACCATAACTTTTGATGCAGGTTGAGCCGTGTGGGCTACTACATATCAAATTTGAATCTGTTTGAGTTAGCTTCGCAACTCAACTTCTTTCACTCAATTCCAAGTTCGTATGAGAAAGTTATGTCCCAAAGAGTGAGACTGCCTGAAATTCGGAAGACATTGGAAAGGGGCCCTGAAAATGGCCCAAGGCAAGGGCCACAGACTGTAGTATTGCTCACGGTCCATGTGGGGGTCCGTGAGATGGTCCAGAGAGCATGGGGTGGCCAGGACCCACCCTACAAACTAAGTTAGGGTCCACGGACCACCCTACGGTCCGTGAGACCTCAAACTGACCGTTTGGTGGTCCGTTAAGTGGGGTAGAACCTTGGCATGGCTGTGGGCTGTTTATTTGACTAAGTCAAGGCTTAAGGAGCAGTTGGAAGGACCATCAGTTGTGGTATGGACAGTTTGGGCCACCGTTTGGCCCTGGGTTCAGTGAATTTTCTGCCTCATTAAGGATTAAGTCATAATTTGGTTGATTCCTAGGCCCTTTTTAGACTTCCTAAAGTCCCTTAAACCTATTGTATATAACCCTAACCCTTATTCATATATTTTGTAACACTTTTAAACTTCATCAATTCTCTCAAGCACCAAGAACATCATTTTTGAAGCTTTGAAGGAAATTTAGGGAAAACGTTGGATTCTTGCACCTTTCTTCAATTTGATTGCTTGGATACGAGGTATGTGGGTTTTGACTCAAGGATTCCCTTTCATCCTTGAATACCCAAGAACCCTAATCCTTTAAATTATGAATTTCAATTTCTTTAAGTTATGGGTTCTTAAATTTTAATGTTATTTCTTGTTGGGACTTGAGTGCTGTAGATTTTAGGTGATTTAATTGATATTTTGAGGTTGAATTTCATAAAAGTTTGATGGTTTGATTATGATCAAGTTATGCATGTTCTTACACCCTTGGTTTATGCATGAATATTGTTCCAAAGGATGTTTTAAAGGTGAAATTAAACTTGAATTTACATGAATTCCATTGGAAGGTTTAAATTATCAATGTGAATGCCCCTTAATGATTTTCATATGCATGGGTAACTTGCATTATGTTTTGATTACGGATTTTCTTCATGATTTGACTTGAAATTCACTTGAACTACTCCTAAATTGAATGTAAAGCTTGAAATCTATTACCCATGCTATTCATATGGCTCTTCATGGCATTGTATGCATGATTCGTGGGTTTATTGTGAATGTTTTGATGTGGGCTAAGTCCCTAACATGATTTTGACTATGGTTTAACCAAGTATGGGTTAAGGCTAAGTTGTGATCACACTAAGTCTATGATATGATATGTTATAGCTCTTGGAGCGTCTTGGGTGCTTGCACCACTTTGATATGATATGATATGGAGCTACCCTTTGCATGACATGAAGGTTGGTTTGGATTTTTAGCCCTATGATGCATGATTTTTAACTATGTTGAACTCTTATTAAGTATGCATGAAGTATTGAAAGTATGTTCGGTTTCTAAGCCCAAGTTGCGTGATTTGAAGTTTAAGTGTCAAGTTTCCATCTCTAAGAATGCAAGTATATATGTATACGTATTATTGTGGGATGATGACTTAGTACCGAGGGATTGAAGGCGGGTGGACTATCTCCACAGGGTCCAAACTCCTTTCCATCAAACCATGAGCCTACATAGGTTGTTATCGAAATGGGTATTGTTTCCCGCAAGCTACGCCTTGATATTATGTGATACGATATGATATGATGTGTTTTTCTATGTTATGAAATCTTCTGAAATGGGTATTGTTTCCCGTACGGAAGGTGGCCATCCTCTGAAATGGGTAATGTTTCCCGTAAGGAAGGTGGCCATCCTCCGAATCGGGTATGGTTTCCCGTAAGGTGTGATGTAGATTACCTTTGGCAAGTAATCTTCTCTTACCCAATGAGGGGTCGCATTGGGCAGG
>JBCEWC010005032.1:0-25829 GCA_038996855.1 Solanum aculeatissimum | reverse complement strand
ATATTCATAACCTCTAAATATTTAATTTAAAATTTTAAGATATCTTTTGGTATTCCTCCATTCTTATCTATATAAATCCATCTTTTTTGTTTCATGTTATCCCTACCCAAGGTTATCCTTTTCATTTTATAGTTAAAGTAGTGAAGTGCTTATATCATATTATTTTACTATTTGATTCATGTTTTAGTTGAAAAAATCTGTACTTATTCTATATTTCTTTTTTCATCAATAGTATTATGATAACAATCCTAAGAAGAATGTGTATGTTGTTTCTTTTTCTCTGTTTTTTTTTAATTCTCTCCTTATTAGACTTATTTAATTTCTATTTTTATTTATGCTTAAATTAGTCATTTGTGACTTTATTGAAAGTATGGAATACACGAGCAAAACACGTGTCTAGAAACTAGTATATATATATATATATAGAAAAAAGGGTTTTTTGAAGGGATGGAAAATGCAGTTGTATAAATGAGGAATGGCTTTTGTTTCTTGCAACCCTTTTGGACCATGCACAAGGTGCCAGTTATTACCGATGATCAGATAGTGTCTTGTCAAGGGGCCTTTCTTAGAGAATCAACATGCACATAATTGAGAGCTCAATGACCTTGAGGAAGCTAATATCTCCACTAAAAATAAAACCTTCACATATTTGTTGTTTGATGAATGTTGAACGTTACTGAGAGATAGAGCTCTTTCTGCAGATCAGTGAACATTTCAAATTCTCATAATGGAAACTATCTGCATTTATTGTTGAAGTGCACCTTGGTTACAATTTAGATGAATATCATAGAAATATGGATGTCATACAAGATTGGAAAGATCAGAAATTATCACATCATGAGTACACATAGAGGGAATAAAAAAGGGCCGTCTGAGATGGTTAACCATGTCCAACATAAGCATCCAAATGGACCGGTCCTTAAGTGTGACAATATGATGATTGAAATTGTTGAAAAGAGACTGTGTAGACTAAGAATCACATGGAGAGAAATTTCCTTAAGGACCTATAGTTTGTCGAAATCAATGCAGACTAAACTAAGAATTGAACGAAATGGAACTAAAGAATTCGTATAGATCCATACAGGAAAAGGCAACTAGTTTGGATTGATGCTTAGTTGTTGTCGATACACTTACAATAAGTTGTTGTTAGTCTTTTTAGTTTGGTAAGAGACTTGAACGTTACTTGGGGAAAGTTAGTGGTTTGGACAACATCTAGTTTTCCTATTTACTGGTATAGCAGGGAAATTTGCCCTCAATAGACCCAAATGGATAGACACATTAGCAAGGAAATTTGCCTCATTAGACCTAAATGGATAGACACATTCATACAGACAATTTATAATAGTTTGGGTTGAAGCCTAGTTGATTGATTTGCCTGTTGAACTTATGTCACTCCATGACTGACTATGTAAGACTACATTTATAGCTGCAGAACCTAAGTGGGTCATTTGTTACTCAAAGGACATTTATATTTTTGATGATTGTTTTATCTATTTGCATATCCTTGTCTTTTCCTGGTGTTTTTCCCTCTGTTTTTTTTTCCGGGTTGGGATAAATCATTGTTTTTCTGTAGCTTTACATCAAATTTTCCTCATTTTTCAAATGCAGGCTCTTGATACATTCAACACAGCAGTTGTATCTCCAATATACTATGTCATGTTTACATCACTCACAATAGTTGCCAGTGTCATCATGTTTAAGGTGCAACTACTTTCTTTACTAATGTTGTATCCATTAACTTATATACCAAACTGTATTCTTTGAATTGTTCAAGTTGATTCAATGAAAATATTTTGAAGGATAATAATGAGTGACATTTCGTATAGCTCGATAATAAATGATCGTCATAAATATGCATAACAGTTGATTTTTCTTTTGGCTGAGAATTGAAGAGGGATTACTCTTCTTTTTGTGCATGGACATTTTCTTTATCATTTAACCTAATGATTTTATCCCCTCTGGAGTGCTCCTATTTTTCATCTTACATATGGACTTTTTGAACATCTAATTCATGATTGTAGTGTAGGAGGTCAGTGATCCTAGACTTCTAATCATCTTTTCTGGCAATTCTGCCACCTTGTTAGTATCATGTTACTTATGTAGTTGCCTAGGGTATGCATGAAGCCTAAAAATAGAAGACCTGGAAAGGAAACATAGATGAATCATATTGAACCTAACTAGACCTAAACATGATCAGGAGTGACAATGGTGCAGAAGAATGTGTGCTTGGCGGCCAATGTGGGTGGTGAATAATAAAACTCTGTGAGTGTAGTATGAATGTGGGCCAGGCCCTCATAGACCTCCAGTTTGGTGCACGAGAAATGTAATTGGAAAATATAAGGGTTGAACTTTAGAACACTCATAGTAGTTGTACTGTGTTAAACATCGATATAGAGGAGGCTGACCTCTTATGATTCCAGGGATGATGACTAGTGACTAGTTAAGAAAAGATAAAGAATATTATATATTTAAGATTAGTTACCGATGAAATCGAAATGTCCTTAACATAATTGATGAAATTGGAGCTAGAAAAGAAAGCAAATATGTTCTCTCTTCCTCCCCCTCTGGATTCCGTTAGTAATGAGGATTTGGAATTTCACACATTGATTAATCAAAGAGAGATTCAATAACAAAAAGAAAGATCGATTCTTAAACTGCCTAACTATTAGAGCTTGGCCCTTAAACATATCTAATCAATATTTTATTAGAGCTTGGCCCTTAAACATATCTAATCAGTATTTTGTATCACAAGACTTTTCTAGTAATAAAGAGGCAAAATTCATTCAGACAAGCCAATACAAATGAATTGCGAATATTACTAGAGAATTGATCGTCTAATGGGTGAGGGAGGGGGTAGCCGCTGGCAGTTATAGTTAATATGTTTTTGATGGAGTAAAAAGATTTCATTCGAGGCATTAAGAAGATGCAAAATAGCTAGTACATGGGAAGAAAATAAGATTTTGATAGCTCCAATACATAAAATTAGACTAGAACTAGGGAGTTTACAAAATCCAAAAACTGTTGTATGCTATCTTCAGGAGAGAGTTTACATTAGTTAAACTGATAAGACATACAGTCTTGAGGGAGTGAATTGGAGGTGTAATTCCATCAAAGCATCTTGGGTTCCGCTCTGTCCAAATGCACCAAAAAATGCAGGCAGGTGTCATTTTCCAGATATTGCTGGTGGTTTTATCTGCTGAATTCTAGCTTTCATATGCGTTCTTTACTCTGAATGAAATGATCCAGCTAAGTATAAAAATGAGTGAAATATGCTCCAAAGGACTGCTGCAATAGTCCGGTGGAGAAGTAGGTGGCTGGTGTTTTCCGAGTTGGTCTGGTACTTGTAGCATCTGTTGACTATTTGAAAACTTCTTGATAGATTATGCTGTGTTAGACAAGCATCTCTGAGTTGTTTTGAGAGCATTAACAGTCCTTTGCGTAGGATTAAAATGAATTGTGTTATCACTTTTTGCTATTGGTGCAGTTCTGAGTATGCATATGATCCAGTAGCTATTATAGATATTTTAGGTTCTTTGTAAGATGAAGTAGGATCTAGTTTCTATTTTGATTTGTTGAGTCTACTCAATTGTATGTAGCTCTATGATGTAAATTTGGGTTCCCAGCCTTTGGTGCTGAAGATTTATATACAAACTTGTTACCTTTGTCCAAAAAAAAAAAAAAAAGAGCATCTTTGAGAGCTGTCCACGTGAAACAAATTACTTTTGTCAGGTGCTTGCTCTTCCAAATATACTTCCAAGGCCATTTGTCAATCATAGGATTGTTGAAGGAGAAGTGATTATTACTAGCCTTGACAGAGTATAGACTATAGACCATTGTTAGAATTCCCCCATTTCATTCTGTCTATTGTCTGCATGTTTACTGCACAACTTTCTAAGAATTGAGTAGCTGTTATAGATCATTCAGTTCCCAATCTAGAACATTCTTTCTAACCTGCAAGTCACGGTTATAGTTTTTATGTTTCTTTGTCTATTCTATTTGAATAGATATAAAAGATTATATATTTATAGTGCATGGCTAACTAGTGATTTTATGAAGTCCTTTTTAAGAAAGCAATTGTCTATGTTTATGAATAAAATTCAAAAGCTGCATTATTAGGGTATTGAGCAAATCTTATAAAGCAATCAATCACTTGATGCCTTCAAGCATGAAATGCTTGTTTACCCTGGCAGATCCAGTGGAACTTGTGTTACTTGGAGGAGTTGCTATTTTCCCCATCCTCTCCTGCTTATTGACCATAAATACTGTCTTAATTGTTGGAATAGCTACTTTGAAGTATTGAACCATAGTGATTGCCATTAGTCAAATATTTGGATAAGTTTGAATTGTGTGTGAAAGTCATCCTCTTCAACCATCTTGTCTGCTGCTAAAAATGTCTTTCATGCTTCTGGAACAGGATTGGAATAGGCAAACCGCAACTCAAATTATTACAGAACTCTGTGGGTTTGTGACCATTTTGTCAGGCACCTTTCTTCTTCACAAAACCAAAGACTTAGTTGAGGGTATCCTTTCAAATTACCTATAGTAATAATACAATTCACATTTTGTGGGTTTTGAGTTGATAACTATTTTTCTTCCGTTCACAGTTTCTTCACCCTCTGCAGTTATGCGGTATCCTAAATACGATGGAGGAGGAAGCTCCAATCCAGAAGGCATTCCTCTTAAGCATCGAGAATCCATGCGATAGCCTAGATTCAGTTGAATATCACAGTGTTTTTCTTGTAGAGACGACAACTATTGATCGTTCCTGCTCTACTCGTGGGCGACAATAAGATGGAAGAAAGTATTTGGTTTGTTTGCTAATGCAATAGTTGCTTTACACACAGTAACATTAATTTGTACATAAAACTACTCCAGGACAAAGTGTAAGTGGGAGTCCAATTACCGGTATATCATTCTCGTGGAGCTTCCTCAAAAACTCGACATTGAAGCTGACATCTCCTCAGAACTTAAGGAAAGACATTCAGGCAGGTGCTTGAAGAAGCTCTCTAATTATCTTAGTGAAGTTTGAAATTGATGCATTTGGGAATACATCATTCTCTTTAAATGGAGAGGAATCATATGGAGGTCTCCCATTCTTGTACTTATTTTCCTAATTTTACTTGTAACTATCTTCAAATGAATGAAAGATACGGTAGTTGATTCTTTATGACTTTTGGTCATTTTTAAGGAAGCTCCAATTGCCTCATTTTTGGTTGAAGGATATACCTTTCTTTTTTCTTTTAACTGGTTATATATGTATATATCCAAAATCAACTTGATACAAATAAACTTCGAAGGTGTTTCATCATGAGTTGCATTTCTTTCAAATTATTTTTCTGAAAAAAATGAGTTTCTTGAGTTGAGGGCTATCAAAAACCACTCTCTACCCCTCATAAAGGTAAGAGATCAAACATCGTTTGTAGAAATATTACAGATACGTTGTTGTTGTGTTTGATCGTGACATGTTCATTAGCTCAACTCGATTTGAGTCGCTCGAGTTTTGCTCAACCAACTTATTTGACACCCTCAGTATGTATTATTATATTCATTTACAAGTTGTATATTGAATTATCTACTGGGAATAAAATAGAAAGTAATTTACACAAAATTAGGATTAATTGGCTTTTACAGTAGCTTTCTTTGTGTACATAAAAACATACAAATAAAACAAATGATTGTAAGTAGTAGACCCAATCAAGAAAAACTTGAGAAATGAAAAACGATACCCTACCCCCACCCTCACCTCTTTTCCAAAGACGAATTTAAAATTTAAAGTCTATAGATTCATATAATAATTTTAAGAAAGTATGAACTTCCTGAAATAAAAGTCAAATTACATAAATATCCCTAACCTGCATACAACAATCACCTTGCACCCTTCAAACTCCTGCGTGAAGAGTCTCCACTTCCACCTCTCACTTTTTGTATAGTCACAAACCTCCATCAGATCTCTAACAGATGTAACTTCTCATCTTTCTCCCTTAAATTAAGCAAACACGAATTATACCCTTTTACATCTTCATTCCCCAATGTACTGTCTTCGTTTTACAAACCTTCAACAACACTTTGTTATTCAATTTTCCTTTATGTGCAAATCTCCTAGGCCAGCATTGGTCCTTCTCTCGTAAGGCAAAATTTCTCGCCACCATTGTAAGTTCCAAACTACTTGTTTTATACTCATGTTCATGTTCATGTACATATTACACCTGCTTAGTCGCTTTAGACACCCACCACATCAAAATGTTGACACTCTATAAATTAGCTATTGAATTGCTCAAAATCTTGCATCTCGAAATCTATGCACTTCTTTACTTTTTACATAATCTGTTTCCAACTTTGGCTACTCACATTAGATAATTTGTTTTAAACTTTGACATTCACGCATTAGTAATGTACATCTTCCCTCTCATTTTAAAAAAAATAAACTCAACAGGTACCATGATCTTTTTTATACAAATCCCATTTGCATTGTGGCCCGAAAAGTAAAATCTAAAGTGCATTCATTACATTAGGTGTTCACGAGTTGTAAGTTGCAAATTATATATTTTAGGCATAATATATAAATATTTTCTTTAACCGATTATATCCATTCCCATAACTACATTACAATCACTTTATACATATCCCACATCAAAGTCCTGAAGGTGTTAAAAGCTATGCATACGACTGAGACTGAGGGAGTTGAACTTGCTTCGTATCTACTTAAGGATGTGGCAAATGTTTGGTACAATCAATGGGAAGAGAGCCAAGGTGAGGATGTTGAGCCTGCCATTTGGGACGACTTTGAGAGTTTTTTTCTTGATCACTTCTTTCCACAAGAGTTGAGGGAAGTGAAGGTTGAGGAGTTTGTCAACTTGAAGCAGGAGGGGACAACTATCAAAGAATATAGCCTCAAGTTCATACAGCTATCCAGGTATGCTCTAGAGATGGTCCCTGACATGAGATCTAGAATGAGAAAGTTCATATCCAGCTTGGGCAAGCATGTGAAAAAGGAGTGCAAAACGACATTGTTGATTCCGGGCATGGGCATCTCTAGGCTTATGATCTATGCACAAAAATTTGAGGAGGATAAGAAGAGGGATATGGAAGAGCATTTGAGAAAGAAGGCCAAGTTAGTTGGGCATGAGCCTAGCTAGCATAAGCAAAGTAAGGGGGACAAGCCATATTTTCAAAAGAGGTCTTTGAATTATGCACCATCCTCAGCAAGTGCACCAACTCTAAATAACAAGTATGATCAGAAGTCTCAGGATTATTAGAATTTTAGAACTCAAAGTTCTCAATCCAAGCTAGTGTGACTCAAGGTTTGAGAGGGAAACTGCCATGTGGAAAACGTGCCAGACTCTACCTAGGTGAGTGTTCTGAGGGCACAAATGCTTGCTATAGGTGCGGTCAGACTGTTCAGTTCTAGAAGGTGGGTGATGGAGGTAATAAAGCTCAGTCTTCAACAGCACCACCAGCCAACGATAATCAGAGAGGTGTCACTAATAATACAAGTGGGGTACAAACCGTTTGTATGTGATGGGCAATCGACAGGATCAGGAAGTTATACTAGATATTTTCACTGGTATGCTTTGAGTCTTTAACTTTGATTGTTATGCATTGCTTGATCTGAATGTCACTCTTTGTAACTCTCTATGTGGTTAGTAGATTTGAATTCTTCCTGAGTGTTTGCTTGAACCCTTTGTTGTTTTCACTCTTATTGGTGAGTTTATCCTAGCCGAAAGAGTCTATAGAGATTGTGTTGTATCCATCCATCATAGGAATAACTTTGTTGATTTGATAGAGCTGGAGATGATTGACTTTGATGTGATCCTTGACATGGATTGATTTCATGCCTGCTATGCCTCAATTGATTGTAGGACCCAAACTGTAAAATTCTAATTTTTGAACGAATCAGTCTTAGAGTGGAAGGAAAATTTTGTTGCACCTAAGGGTAATTGTATTTCCAACCTTAGGGCCAGAAAGCTAATTTCTAAAGGATGTATCTTTCACCTCCTACGAGTTAAGACTGATGATGTTGAGACTCCTACTCTTGAGTCAGTCCCGAATATAAATGAGTTTCCTAAAGTGTTTCTTATGAGGATCTGCCTGGAGTCCCTCCTAATGGGGAGATTGACTTTAGGATTAATGTTATCCCCTATATGCAACCTATCTTTATTCTGCCATATAGAATGACTCCCATCGAGTTAAAAATACTGAAAGAGCAGTTGAAAGATCTCTTGGATAAGGAATTTATTAGGTCAAGTGTCTATTCGTGGGGTGCTCCTGACATATTTGTGTGAAAGAAAGATGGTTTCCTCAGAATGTGTATAGATTATCGCCAATTGAATAAGGTGACCGTTAAGAACAAATATCATCTTTCAAGGATCGATGATTTATTTGACCAACTTATGGGTGCCACTATTTTCTCCAAGATAGATCTCAGATCAGGCTATCACCAGTTGAAAGTGAGAATATATGATATACCGAAGACAACTTTTCAAACCCGATATGGTCACTTCAAGTTTTTGGTAATGTCCTTTGGATTGACCAATGCTCGTGCTGCTTTCATGGACTTAATGAACAGAGTATTCATATAGTACCTAGACATGTTCATGATTATTTTAAATGATGACACATTGGTGTACTCCAGAGATAAGGAGGAGCACATCAATCACCTTAGAATTGTTGTTCAAACTCTTAAGGATAGGGAATTGTATGCCAAAATTTCAAACTATGAATTTTGGCTTAAATCTATGTCATTTTTAGTCCACATTATCTTGGGTGATGGTATTCGAGTGGATATATAGAAGATTAAGGTAGTTAAAAACTAGTCTAGACCCACCTCTCCAACCAACATAAGAAGTTTTTTGGTTTTGGCTGGTTACTACCGCAAATTTATTGAGGGATTCTCTTTTATATCCCTTCCATTTACTAAGCCAACTTAGAAGAAAGCTAAGTTTTAGTGATTTGAAAAGTGTGTGAAGAGTTTTCAGGAGTTGAAAAACATATTGACGACTACGCCAGTGTTTACTCTACTTGAGGGGACTGATGATTTTGTGATCTACTGGTGATGCTTCTAGAGTGGGATTGGGATGTTTTCTGATGTAGAGAGGTAAGATCATAGCTTATGCTTCCAGACAACTTAAGAACCATGAGAGGAACTATCCAACTCACAACTTAGAATTGGCTACAGTAGTATTTGCACTCAAGATTTGGTGTCACTACTTATATGGAGCACATGTCGATGTATTCACTGACCATAAGAGCCTGTAATATATTTTCATCCAAAAAGAACTTAACTTGAGGAAAAGGAGATGACATGAGTTTCTTAAGGACAATGACATGAGTATTCTCTACCACCCAGGTAAAGTTAATATAATTGCTGATGCTCTTAACAAGTTGTCTATGGGGAGCACCGCTCATATGGAAGAAGAGAAAAAGAGTTGGCTAAATAGGTGCACAGACTAGCGTGATTGGGAGTTCAACTAGATGGATCTGGTGAAGGCGGAATACTTGTGCATAATGGATCTGTATCATCTCTTATAATGGAGGTAAAAGAGAAGCAAGATCAAGACCCCATCTTACTCCAATTAAAGGAAGATGTGTATAAGTAGAAAGTGATGACTTTCATCAAAGGGGGGAGATGGGGTATTGAGATATCAAAGTAGATTGTGTGTTCCTGATGTTGATGGTATTCAAGAGAGGATCATAGAAGAAACCCATAACGCTAGATATGCTATCGATCCAGGGTCTACCAAAATGTACCACGACTTGAGAGAGTTTTATTGGTAGAATGGTATGAAGAGAGACATTGTAGACTTTGTTTCTAAGTACCCAAACTTCCAACAAGTAAAAGGTGAGCACCAAAGTCCATGTGGAATAGCCCAGAATTTTGAAATACTAGAATGGAAGTGGGAGATGATCAATATGAATTTCATCACAGGCTTACTAAGGTCTCTAGACAACATGATTCTATCATGGTGCTTTTTGACAGGATGGCTAAATCAACCCACTTCTTAGTGGTAAAGAATACTAATATGACAGAGGACTATGTCCAATTCTATATCTGAGAGATTGTTAGATTGCATGGAGTTCCTTTGTCTATCATATCAGATATGGGAGCTCAACACTGCTTTCTACCCTTAGACCGATGGTCAGGTAGAGCGTATGATACATATCTTGGAGTACATGTTTAGAGCATGTGTCATCGACTTTAAAGGAAACTGGAATGATCATTTACCCCTTATTAACTTTGCGTACAACAATAGCTTCCATTCGAGCATCCAAATGGTCCCTTATAAGGCCCTCTATGAGAGGAGATGTAGATCACCGATTGGATGGTTCGAGGTAGGTGAACCAGGGTTGATTAGGCCAGACATGGTACACCAAGTTATGGAAAAGGTAAAGATCATCCAAGAGAGATTGAGAATGGTACATAGTCATCAGAAGTCCTACACTGATGTTAGGAGAAGGGACCTAGAGTTTGAAATGAATAATTGGGTATACTTGAAAGTATCACCCATGAAGGGTGTAATAAGATTCGAGAAGAAGGAAAAGGTAAGTCCTCGATACATTGGTTCTTACCAAATTGTGAAGAGAGTGGAAAACGTAGCTTATGAGCTGGAGCTACCACAAGAGCTAGAGGTCATCTATCCAGCCTTTTACATTTCTATGCTTAAGAGGTTTTTGGGAGATCCGTACTTGGTTTTTCCTATTGAAAGCATTGAAGTGAAGGATAATTTGAGCTATAAAGAGATCCCAGTCCACATTCTTTATCGTCAATTTCACAAGTTGAGAACTAAAGAGGTACTGTCTGTAAAAGTGTTGTGAAAAAAAGTCAATCCATTGAGGAGGCCACATGGGAAGGTGAAGAGGATATGAAGGTTAGATACCATCACCTATTCGTTCCTTCTAATGATGGAATTGATGGTAATGATTCATTCGTATTCTCTAAGTTACTGTCCCATTAATGAGTTGAGTTCTTATCTCTGAGTTGATGTTCCTCTCGAGTCTATGAGATTTGAGTATGCAAATCTTTGATTGTATTCATGCCTAAAAATGATGTTGGAGATAATCTTCCAATTTTGAATCTTGAGTTGAAGTTGATTTTTAGAGTATGAGTATTTGAGTTCTTGATGGTATTCATATTTGATTTTTGGAGTATGAGTATTTGAGTTCTTGATGGTATTCGTTCTTGATAGTTCTCCTAGTTACTCATCATTCAAGGACGAATGATTCCAAAGAGGAGATATTGTAACACTCCACAACTCTATTCTTAGGATTCAAATTTTTTCGTCATAAATACATAAGCTTGAACCTAGTGATGCCTTATATGTACCTATGTTTTAAGCCTCATGCTTATATATGGAAAGTGTATTAGGGTCATAAGAGACCTCTAGTACTTAGTCAAATTTAATTTTTTTCTATCGATTAGGTTTTTCGCATTAGATTATACAAGAGTCAACTTGAAATGATCATAACTCTTAGTACATAAAGAATTAGGTGTCCCATAACCTATCAAATTAAATATCTTTTAATTTTCTTTTTCAACGCCACTAATTTTTTCTTATTTGGAGTTTGGATTAAAAAGTTAGGACTATTTTACTACAGGCTGCCAGAGTAGAGTAAAACTACAACCCTGACTTACGAGTTGTGGATTGAACTACGACCACTCCTCTTAACTCGTGAAATAACTTTTGTAAGTTCATTTTTGAGACCCAAATTGTACGGACCGAATGATGGGTTGTAGATGCTTCTATGGGTCATAGTTTGGGCTCATAGAATGGTTTTTGAAACATCAAAATCTGCCCATAACTTTACGAATAGGTTTCCGCGGACCATGAGAGCTTTTACAGGCCGTAGATTGACCCATAGATGACCTGGGAAGCATTTTAAAAAAGGATTATTTTGGTCTTTTTCCACCTTTTCAAAGCTTAAACTTGATGGTTTTACACCTAATTAAGTTCCTAAACATAACTATTCAACCTTTTTATGCTAAAACAAATTCTCAGACTTAGGGCAAGGTTTCAAGAGAATCTTGTGAGTTCTTCCAAGCTATTCCAGAATTCAAATCTTCCAGGTATTTAAGACTAACTATAACATGGATTATGTTCTTCCACATGCCCCATAATCTGGGTTGATTGAATTGTGAACAAATTAAGTCTTTCATGAATATTTCTTAAAAGATTTTCTTAAATTCTAATGTGTTCCTACATAATCTTGCATGAATGATAGTTTTTATGAAATAAACACTTAAAATAGATGATTTTATTTTTCTACATGAACTCTATAGTGAATTCTTGTTATTTTTATATATTATAGTTAAATGGGTGTACATGAGTATGATTTGACCATGAAGAGTCTACAAAATTCATAAATGTTTTAACTCTACTTTTGTACCTGAATATTATGAGTTGGAATGATGGATGATAGAGATTCTTTATGGCTAGGTTGTATATACGAGATATCATTAGATTGTATGGGGTTCCAGTGTCTATAGTGTCTGACAGAGTATCCTTGTTCACTTCGAATTTTTGGAAGGCTCTACAACATGGTTTGGGTACTTGGTTGTATTTGAGTTCAGTTTTTCACCATCGGACTGATGGTCAGTCCTAGCGCACTATTCAAGTATTAGAGGATATGCTTCGAGCACCTGTGATAGACTTTGGGGCCCAAAGGGATCATCATTTACCTTTGGCAGAGTTTGCTTACAATAATAGTTACCACTCTATCATTTAGATGGTACTATTTGAGGCATTATATGGCTGAAGGTATAGGTCGTCTATCAGGTGGTTTGATTTGGGTTTAGTTAATGCTTTGGGTGTTGACTTGATCAGAGATGCTATGGATCGAGTTTAGTTGATACAGAGTAGGTTGTTGACAACCCAGAGCTGCTAGAAGAGTTATGCTGACAGGAGGACTAGACCTCTCGAGTTCATAGTTGGGGATAGTTTGTGGTTGAAGGTATCACCCATGAAGGGTGTGATGAGGTTTAGGAAGAAGGGAAAGCTTAGCCCTAATTTTATTGGCCCGTTTGAGATATTGAGAAGGGTAGGTGAGGTTGTTTATGAGTTAGCATTACGACAGAGACTTTCAGCAGTTCATTCAATATTTCATGTTTCCATGCTCCGCTGGTACATTCCAGATGAATCTGATGTGCTGTCAAAAATAACACTTTTGATGCTTAAAACTTAAATTTTTTTGTGTTCTCAAAGCGATGTAGTTTTTATGTTTGTTTTATAGGATTACAGAAGTTGGCATGATTTTGGGAAAAGTCTACAGAATTGCAGCTTGTTGAGGAAGTACAAGACACTTTACGGGTCGTGGAAAATTCCACGAGCCGTAGAGTGATCTCATGGTTAACATCTAGTGAAGGGCCTATTTTCAGATGTTGAGTCCATGAATTGTCAGACGAGCCATGGAATTTATATGAGTCATGGATCAAGTTTCATGCCTTGAGGATCAGAAGTGGAGGAATTCCTGGAAAGTTGTCAAACGAAACCCTATACGGGCCATAAGTATGAATATGACTCGTAGAAAGGTATCGTAGAAGAGATAGCCAGTTTTGAAGAAGGAAGACTATGAAGCCTAGGTACGGGTCGTAGAACTTTGTACGGGCCATAGAACTTTGTACGGCCCGTAACCCTGAGCGTAATGTCTGTCGACTTAATTTTCCTATTTCGTTTTAGATTTAGTTTTTAATTATTATAAATAGGTTTTTGATTTTTTTAGAAGAGAGAATGCACCAGATAGAGAAAACAGTAGAGAAATACTTGGAGAACTCTTCTTTTGTGATTTTGTCATTAATTTTATACATTGTGATTTCTTGAAGATTGGGATTTCTTATTTTTAACTTCATTATTGTAAGTGATTATTTATGTTATTCCTTAACATAATTTCTTCATCTACAATGATTATGCATAGCTAAATCCACAACTAGGGTTGTGGGAACCATGATGAACTAACAAGGTAAACCCAAATAATCGATAATTCTTGGAAAGTGTGAATTCACGTACTAATTATTTCCTTTGTATTGAATGCTTTTTAACGATGGCTAACGCTAGAACTTGCCCTGACTCTTATCGACTTGATCAAGGTGGTAATGGAAAAAGGGAGTAGTTAACATGATTTGATTGATTTCTTCTCTCGTCTAATCAACCAAACTGGATCAAGGGGAGGTTGTACTGGAACAATAGGTAAGGGTTAGTAATGTCACACTGCGGGGATGGATCAAATCACGTAGCAAAATTTACCTCTCATCTGGATCAAAGGGTTTGATAAACTTAACTTACCGTTCTGCATGCTACACACTAGAAAATATTATGATTATCTGGTGACACCGAGTTAGAAATTCATGGGGAACACAATACCCTAGTTACTTCTTCTACTGATTTTACAACACTTGTTCTAGTTTAGATTTATTTCCCTGCAATTACAAACCTCTCCCCCTTCAGGAGATAAGTAGGTTAATTCACTTGATTTGCTTGCAACTACTCTGAGTCTAACCATATTCCATGTGGGATCGATCCTAACCTTGGTTAGGTTATATATCTTGACAACGATCGCTTAAATCTTTAAAAAAGAAGGTGTAGCTTGGGCGACATCAGAGTCATATGTTATTTCCTGTGATTCGGTCGAGTTGGGTTCAGACTTGTCATATGAGGAGGAGCCGATGCTATTTTGGATAGGTCATTCCAGAGGTTGAGGACCAAGAACATACCTTAAGTGAAGGTTCAGTGGCGGCACTGCCCTGTTGAGGTGGCAACTTGGAAGTTGGAGTCAGACATGGGACCAGATATCTCAGTCTTTTTGAGGCTTCAGATACCTTCTTTTTTCCTATGTTCAAGGACGAACATTGTTTTAGTAGTGAATGATGTAATGACCTTGTCCAGATCATTTTTTAGCTTATCTATAAAAATTATCATTTTATCCATTTATAATCTATTTTGGACCTATTTTGAACCATCTGTGTTGTTGGATCTAAGAACTTATGTTTAAAAAGTGAAAAATGTGAGTTTTAGCAATTTTGAAAGCCTAAGTTGTTGGAAAAGTGAGTTTTATATCATTTGAAGTTTCGAGTGTCAAAATTGAAATCCATCAATTCCACTAGTTTTGAAATGTGAAATTTGGTCTAGGAAAATTGACGAAACTAAATTCAGAGTTAAAATGGAGATTTTGGACCCAAAGTTGCATTTTTAGTTGAATTCAGATCATAGTTTGACTTTGGTCAATATTCAGAGTTCGGATGCTCTAATGCAAATGTTGATAATTTCATTGCGTTCGGAACATCATATCTGATAGGATTACATATTTGGTTCATATTTATTGGATTTCGGATGAGTTTTGGGGGTTAAAAATTGAAGAGTGTTGATGCAAGTTGACCGCGGTCAATGCTGGTCAACACCCATTTTTTTTATTGTTGAAAATATTCATTTCTTCCTTATTTTGACTATTCCACCACTTTCTTTCATTTTTTAATTCTAAAAAGTTTGAAAGTGCAATTTTTAGCAAGGATTTTTGTGAATTTTTATTTTGGTAAACTTCCTAAACAATAAATCTTTAATTTTTAGTATTTAAATTGTAATCTTAACTTGAAATTTTTTATTTCAACCCTCCAATTTTTATGGGTTTTCAAGAACATGCATGATTCAAACTTTAAATGATAATATCTCCCTCAATTTCTACTCAATTTTTATGAGATTTTCACCCACAAACTCTATTTTTCATGTAGAGCCTAATTCTGAGTTCAATTTTCAGACTCTAGATTTTTGAAAAATAATCTATTTTTTTACCAGTTTACCTCTGAATCCAATTCATGCCAATATAGGTATCAAAATTCATCTTTTGATGTGTATTATCTATTCTTGATAGTGGTTGGTTTATTTGAGCTTGTTTTTTAGGCTTCAGGTGTCTGAAAGCTTGGTTCGAGTGCGGTTTAGACATCGAGGTAGATTCGGCTAACCTTTTTGGGGATGAATTTGAATTTTTGGAGTTGTTTATGTGATAATTGTAAGAATTGATTAATTTTATGATAATTGAATTGGTATGATGGTGTTTTTGACGAAAATGTAGTATCGATTGTATTGAAATTAGGATAAATTATAAATTAGTTGGTAAATTGAGATGAATCCTTGATGTTCGGGATACTTTTGGATGTTACTGTGATGATATCATTTGGAAAATATTGTGTTATTGATTGGTATTTGAAATACTTTTTGGGGTTGAATTGTATATTTTGGGACTTGCAAAGTCCGGTATTATTGGAATAGATGATTGCTGATGAAAGTATGGTAATTTGAGATATGTGGATGGTTTGTGGTTCTAGTGGGACACTTGGCAATTTTTTCTGATTCCATGACATATATTTATCGGTTACTTTATTATATTGTTGTCATTCTCATTTGATTATGACATTTGCATACATTCATTCCATGCTGCATTGGTACCACCAGATACTGTGACACCCTTGACCATGAGAAGGTGGCAAGATTGAGAGATTGTAACACCTTTTATAAAATTCCTTGACTGCGAGCAGGTGGCAAGGTTGAGATTGTACCTTTTCTTAAAACTCTTTCACCACGAGAAGGTGGCAAGGTTGAGATATTGTGACACCCTTTGACCACGAGCAGGTGGCAAGGTCGGTAGATGTGTACGATCGGTTGTGCGATAGTCGTGATTCCACCCCATGCATTGCATTCATCCTGTTTTCTTTACATCATCATTTAAACTTGCTATTTTTGCTTGTCCAGGAACTAATAGACATAATATCTAGACTAGAATATAAGTTAATTGGACAACTAAAATCTAGACATTTTTTATAAAAAATCTTATGAGAACACAGAGATTTTTCACAATAATTCGTCTAAAATACTAGTTTTATTATAGGGAAGTAAAACAAAGAAGATATTTAATACAATTAGAGAAAGCACTAAGTGCATACATAAGCATAGCGGAAGTAATTGACCCAAGTGACCCAGTTGTACGTAGGCGCCTTAATCCAGAAACTATAAGTGCGCTAAAGTGGGAATTCCAAGGTATTAGATGAGACATAGAAACCTCTACGCAGAGAGTAAAATTTCAAGAATTTTTTTGTAAAGTTACTATTCCTTTAGGCTAAAGTTATCTTATTAAAAAAAATATTTAACAACAATAGATCCCCTTAAGAATCTTGAATATTTAGATCTAAAAATTCACTCTAAAAGACAAGTGAGAATATTAAAAGACAACGCGATAATAAGGTGTAATTTCAGTCGCGGAGAACATATGTTATATTCTGAAGACAAACAATATAACACATTGATAGATTTAATAATAAACTTTAGCAAAAAGGCTCAAGAAAATAATAAAACTATAATAAGACTGCCTTACCTAATAGAGAATTCTCAAACCAAACAGAAAAAGATATTAGACAAACTCAAACAAAACTTTGACTTTCTAAAATCGCAAGAATTGAAAATAGACAGAAAAATTCAATATTTAAATAATAAGTTTAATATAGAAAAAATACCTACTAAGGTCGAAATAGAAAAATTGGTTAGGACAATAACAGAAAAATCCAAAGAATCAGAAGTTAAAACAACACAGCTAGTATCAAAGATAACAGGGCAAGTAGAAGCAGTAACAACTGAGATTAACGAATTAAAAAGGATAGTAGAAAAACTTGAAGAAATTTCTCTTTCATGAACAATCTAGACCTAATTTATGCGAAGACACTAACTTTTACTTCAAAATTTCAAACTGATCCACAAGGATTCTCGGACTACTTACCCCAAATCAAGTCCGATCAAGTTATTATTAAGCAGAATAATACCATATAACACTATTACTAGAAATAAATATATATATAGATAGATAAAATTCTTAAAGCGAAAGACGACATAATAGAGAAACCAAGAAATACTGAAGTAGACGAATTAATAGTCCAACTAAAAAATATAGAGATAACACCACTAAAAGATAGACCAAAGATAACTAGAAAACCTCAACTATGGACCTTTTTCCAGGTAGGACAAGAACAACCGAAGAAAGACCAAGAGTAAGCTTTTCAAACAATAAAATAGGAAACAACCTAAGACTTTCATACATTATGGCATTCATGGCATGTTGATATGAGGTTTCTTTCTACACTTCATTTTTACACATATGTGCTTGTTCGATCATGATTATGTAGGTCACTACTATATTTATATTGTATTGCATGCCCACATACTTAGTACATTCAAACGTACTAATGCATATTTTATTCCTACATAATATCACAATGTAGGTGTAGGTGACCTCCCTCCTCATCCTCATGGCTAGGTCCAGACTTTTAGCTGATCCAGATTAGGTGAGTCCTCATGCTTTGGGGATAGAGCCTTCTATCTTCTATTCTTATGTCATGTTGTGTATTTGAGACAGTCTTTATTTTATGTTGAGGGTGAGTTAGGACCTGTCCAAGCCCCCATCTATGTTCATGACTTAGAGGCATATGTTGGACCAATGTATTGATTTCAGATTTCAGACTTGTATTCTTTCATGTCATGTATTACTCCTATTCTTTGATCTATGCTAAGTATTGCTTCCACTTATGTTATTTACTTCTTGTTTTCCTTGTATGCTTGTGTTATTCTAAGGAGGCTAGTTTGGGTTCCTTCGGAGATCTCATTCACCATGTTACAACGAGGCCCTAGGCTTGGGTCGTGACATTTATTGTCTTTGTTGAGCGTTTTTCTTATTAGGTACTATGACAACTGAAAATAAAACCCCACCAGTACCAAAGGGGTTACTTTGAATTATATAATAAAGGTGACTACTAGAATGTGTCGGAAGATGAAATCATAGAGGGATAAATGTCCACCATTCAAGGTAGTGTATCGGTCATGGATGGTAATTCAATCAATATAGAGGGTCAACTCAACTCTACAAGTACCACACCACAAACTAAATATCATGCTTCCACAAGTGGACACAACCACCCTACTTCTCCTACTATCACACCCCAAACCTTCCATCAAATGTTCAATCCAACACCAATCAATCCCGACTCTGATACACGAAATACCATGCAACCACCTCAATCCCAACTTTCTCAAGAAGCTCCATGTAAGGAACCAAACTTTTTAAGGCCTTAACAACGCAAGAAAAATGATTTTCATGCATTTTTGGTCAAGGGTACCCCTTCAGAGACCCCTTCACGGCTTGTGAACCCCTTCAGTAGCCATGAAGGTGGCCTTGGCCCATGCCAAGGCTTCCATGGCCTGTTTCTAACCTTTCAAGCATAAGTGTGCCTCTACGGAGCACTTCACAGCTCGTGGACCTATCCACTGGTCGTGAAAGTGGCTCGTGGAAAGGGCCTTGGGCTTGGAATCAATTACCAAGTAAAGTGTGCCACCACAAGCACACATCATGGCTCACGTGAAAGGGAACCTCACCTTTGGTCAACCCTGTTTCATTACTTGGGTCACTTTCACGAGAGGTTTCTTGGCCAGTGAAAAGGTTCACGGCCAGTGAAACCTTCCTTGAAGGTGCCCAATTCAATTTTCAAGCTAGTTTTCATTAAGGGATTTTTGATAATTTAGCCCAACTGTTAGACTTTTTGGGACTATTTTCATTACTTTAAGTCATAAATCAGTCCCTATACTACTCCTAACATTTCATTTCAAGCTTAACACTTAGTTTTTACAATCAAACTCCTTAAAACATTCTCCAAGTCTAGAACTCAAGGATTCAAGCTAGAATTCAATTATGATTTCAATTTCAAGCTAAATTCATCTCAAACTTCTCAATCTAAGAAATGTATGTGTTGATCCATTCATGGTTCCCTTCCAATCATGAAGCCCAAAATCTCTTTCATCTCTTCATGAAATTTAAAGCATGATCTAAATATGATTTTTGTGATTTGGTCTTGAATTGTTTTAATTATGATATGAGCCATTACTAAATGATGATTTAAGCATGATTCAAGTATGGACCATTACTAAATGATGATTTAGGCATGATTCAAGTTTTATTCTATTAATTTACATAGTTTCCATGAATTATCAATTTGTATGTCCCTTTAATCTATGAATTCATGCATGGGTAACCTCAATTATGGTTCAATTGTTTATTTATTCATGGATTATGCTTTTTTCCATTCTATTAACACGATTTAAGTATGAATTTCATGTACCCATACTTTACTCTCAGTTCTTATATTATGATCATACATGAACTAGGCTTCTACATGGGGATTTGATTATGAACATGAATGTATTTATAATGTGAGCATGAATTGAGTATGGGTTTATGATTATGAGATTGAATTAGTTTTGAATTGATAGATATAAATATGAATTGCGCATGAACTTATGAATATGAGTATGATAGGAGTTAAATACTATTGTGGCATGATTTAATGGTGGTATGAGTATGACTTCTACATGAACATCAAATTAGATGAATGTGAGTGTGATATGACTTCAAGTATGAGTGTGATACACTACCATGTGCAAGTTATGAATAAAATATTCTTATGCATGTAAGCATGAATGAATTATGGATCTTGGTTTTTAAGTTCCTATAAGCATGATGATGAGTTGATGATGGTTTATGATGATCCTTTGAAATATGAGTCTCTAAAATAGGCAAGGCTCGAAAGGTGATTCAAGTGCAAGTCTCCGAAATGGAAAAGGCCTGTAAGGTGATTCAAGTGTAAGTCTCCAAAATAGGCAAGGCCCGTAAGGTGACTCATATTCAAGTATTTGAAATGGACAAGGCCCATAAGGTATACTAATGAACTCTCCTAATGGGAAGGAATAAGTTGCACCAAGGTTCTACATGATGGTTTGTATGATCTCAAGTGTTGATTATGGATGTATCTTTTCATGTGATTATATGTCATGGCATTCATGCATCATAATGATTTCATGGTTGTCTCTTCTATAATTCACTTCTCTATAATATTCCCTGCCATGTAATATTTCAAATGCGGGTTTCATCATGTTTATCTCATATTACATGCCCACATGCTAAGTACATTCAAACGTACTAATGCATACTCTATGTCTGTATTATATCACAATGTAGGTGCAGGTGATCCTATCATCCATCCCCATGGCTAGATCCAGGTATCTTGAAGATTTGGGTTGGGTAAGTCCTTCTGCTTCGAGGACAGAGCCTACTATCTTACCTTTCATGTTTATTATGTATTAGAGATAACTTATTTTATGTCCAGGGTGAGCCCCTCGTCATAAGTTAGAGGCATTTGTTGGACCTATGTATTGTTTCAGTTTCAGACTTGTATTTCCTCATGTTATGATCTTTCTTATGATTATGAGTTATGTCATGTATATGCTTCCATTTATGTATTTCTCATTGATTTACCTTGAATGCTTGATTGAATGTTAAGGGTTAGTTTGAGGTTTCTTCGGGGATCTCATTCACCATGTTACAGCTAGACCCTAGGCTTGGATTGTGACACTCCACCAAACCCATATCGACCTTACTAAGAACCACTAAACCAAAATTCACCCTACTAAGCACCCTAAACTTGACATCAACCAATTCAAATCATAGAGGTGAGGGGTGAAAAGTACCAAGAAGGGTATAAAGGTGAAGGTGAATAGGCACCATGGAATGATGCTCCAAGGAATAAATCAAGAGGTAAAATGGGAAATATACGAAGGGAGGTAGATTTGGTCTAAATCCTCATGGAAGAAGACCTTATGTAAATTAACCTCAGCGTGAAGAACCAAGGGAAGCATATGATAATCGAGAGTATGGTCTAGGCCTAGAAGAAGAGCATGGTAACCAATATCAAGGGGAAATCCAAAAAAGTTACTATCACAACAACCAAGGAGGGAAGAGCCAATGACATTACCAAGGAGATCAAGGTAAAAATGGCAGCCGAGATGTGGGTAACAATTCTATCACGACTAGTCTCCCAACTTTCAAAGGGGAATGAGATCCTCATGCTTATCTAGAATGAGAGTCGCTTAGTGAAAGGATCTTCCAAGCCAATGATTTGACCAAAGTGAAGATGAGTTGTTATGTCATTGATTAATTTGAAGGGTATGCAATAACATGGTGGGAATACATGAAGAGGTATCATCTACTGCTCGATGAAGAACAACCTCCATCATTGCCTAGCTTGAAAGCTCTTATGCGAGCCAAGTATCTACCAAAGAGACATAGGTAAGAGTTACTTGCTAAATTATACAACTTGAAGCAAGGAAGAAAAAGTGTTGCTGCCTATTATGATGATTTCCAAAGGTTGATTATGAAGCTTAAGTACAATGAAAATGAAGAGCATGTTGTTAATCATTTCAAGGTTGAAATGAATAAAGAGATATGTTTAAGGATGACTATTCACAAGTTTGCTAACATGAATGATATATTTGAAGCAGCTAAAGAGGTAGAATGAGAACTCAAAAAGGAGGAAGTACCCAAATACAAGGGTATTCCATCTTCAAATTCTTGAGATAAGAACAAGCAGAGAGCTCAAACTCATTGGATTGGAATGATAATAAAGATTTTAAGAATCCCTAGTAAAGGAACACTGTAAGATATCTACAAAAAGAAAGAGGTAATATATAAAGACAAAACCAAGTTTCCTAAAGGCATTCAATGTCACAAATGTAGAGAATGGGTTCACATGATGTATGAATGTCATAAATCGATTGAATGTCATAGTCCAAGGAGGAGAGCCATATATTGGTGAAGGAGTAGATCAAGAAAAGGGTTGTGAAGAGGAAGCCCAAGAAGCTGATGAGTTTCAAGGTGATGATGATGGTGATAAAAACACATATGATGGAAAATTTATTACCATTCCTAATGGTTTGATGAGGAAAGTCTCAATTGAAGAAGCTTGGCCTCAAGACGGAGAGTACACTATGCCAATTTATGTGGCTCATGAGAAAATACTTCCAAAGGAGGACCCCAAGAGAGTTTCTTATGGTCATATGCTTGAGGACCTAATGAAGTTCTTATCTAAGGACCCCAACCTCGAGAAAAGTGATAAAGAGTTGAGTCAAGAGAGGTAGGTTAACAAACTCTAATGTGTTGAGGACTTTCCAAAGGATCAAAAGTGCTCCTATGTTGATAACCTATGCGAAGGAGTTCACCCCTATGCACATCAAGGTAAGAATGCTAATTCGTACACTTCTATAAGTTTGAAAAATCATCATGTGTCTAGTGATCAATCAAGTGAGAGTGATGGTTTGTCCGTATTTGAGCATAATGAGTCTTTTTCTTTTCATACTTTTGATGATACATTGTTTCATAATGCTCATGTCCTTACTGTGAGTTCGTAAATACTAGTTGATCCTATAGATGATTGGATTGACTCTTCTAGTAAGACCGATTTGAGTTTGCCTAGTATTGGCATTTATAGCTTGACTAAAGGTCCTTTGTCATTTGATGTGCTTGAAAAGAAGGATGGTAAAGCTTAAAATTCACATGTTGTCCTATTTCTTGAAATCCATTAAGAACATAGGGTTAAGTGAAGATTTCGCTAAATTCCCTATTAATGATAGTGATCTTTTAATTATCAAAAAGGATGATAATTTGGGTAAATGTGATGTTGATTTGATGACCATTTGAGAAATCTGGCTAATGATTGTTCTTGAGATGATGTTTGTGATAATTTGTATGACACCCCACCTATGTTTGATGAAGATAAGAATGAATTACTTAATTCATGTGATGATTTGAGTTATAACATCTTTAACATTAGTGGTGGTTCGTGTCAAATTGTGGATTCTTCTCTTAAAAAGGAAGGTGGTATTTGTTTAGAAATTTCCACTTCTTCTTTGTGTGTGTCCTAATTCTTGAGAGTGTTCATGACAATGATCTTGAAATTTATAGTATGTACATGATGACACCTTAGATGAAGTTAATTTGCATGACACTTTTCTCTATATTTGTATTTTATAACACATGTGATTATATTATGAGTATGGCCTATGATGATAATGGAACCCTTGGAAAATGTGGGTATGATTTCGATTCTTGTTTATGGTCACTCTTTTCATTTGACCCTAGTAAATATTTGGAAAGAGGTGATCATGATTTATACTACTTGATGCTTGGTCAAGATGACAAGCAAAATTTGGTTAAGGTTGTTGGTCTTCTTTCCTATGACAAAAGGTTTTTCTTGAGGATTTATGATCTACTTGATGGACTGAAGTTGTGTATGAGGGAAATTTCCAATGACAAAGGGTGTTCTTTAAAGAAGATGTGCAATGAAGGATTAACTGTTTTGCTTGACTTAAAAGGGGAATTGTGCTTGTCTAAATGTAGAGCCAATGTTAGTTTTTATGATTTGCCCCTTTCCCCAAATGTCTCTAGTAGCCAAGTGTTTTTTACTTTGTGGTGTTACAAATCTTGTTTGTACAACATGATACTTGGTTATATATTAATAGTGTATAACCTTTGCATGGTGATAAAATTGTTGTTCCTAAAGCTAACCCTCATGTCATGAGAATATTATTGTTGTTTGTTTTCCCCTATGATCTTGCTAGGTTTGTATTCGAGGACAAATCCCTTTCAAGAAGGAGAGAATAATGCAATTTAGATTGCCTCAACACCTTTCACATAACCCAAGCTAGGAATCCTCAAGAATTACAAGGATTGATCATGAAACTAGAGATCCTTGACTTAATTTTGGCAGCAAAGAAGGGTTTTCATGCCTTCAAAATAGATTGGAAAGGTGAAAGAGAGGCAAGGGATGAAGCTGACACAATTGAAGAGCAGAGACTCCAATCGGCGAATCGCCAAATGCACTCAGCGAGCCCTCTGAGCTCACCCGATCTGCTAAGAACTCCGCCTGCGAGGACAGGTGCAATTGACAAAGAAAAGAGTTTTGGCGATGCACCGAATGAACTCGACAATGATTGCAAGCTTACCAAATTTACCAGAAAGGTCAGGCTCCGAGGATGAGACTAGTCAACAAGGAGGGAAGACATCGATGACTCATCGATTGAATTCAGTGATGCCAACTTAGCTAGCCAATTTGCACTTTCACCTTTTGTAATTAAGTTACCCAATACTATAAATAGTTGCTACATGAGACCAATAGACTACTTTGAATATTGATTAACAATACTCCTTGTGTGAGTTTGAGAGCTTGGTACAAGGTTTGGTTAATCTTTGTTTAGAAACATTGATTGCAAAGTGAATCTAATTTCTCTCGAGATCATCATAAGAAGCAGATACACTTTCACCTTTTGTAATTAAGTTACCCAATACTATAAATAGTTTCTACATGCGACCAGTAGACTACTTTGAATATTGATGAACAATACTCCTTGTGTGAGTTTGTGAACTTGGTACAAGGTTTGGTTAATCTTTGTTTAGAAACATTGATTGCAAAGTGAATCTAATTTCCCTCGAGATCATCATAAGAAGTAGATGCTATCATAGGATCAACAAATTGAAATCTTAAGGTTTAACATACATTTTGGTTGCTTTCTATTTCCTCTTTATGTGTCTATCTATCTACTAGTTTTTGGATACATGCGTTGCACGTATGTCCCATATTTTTTTTTATAGATTCGTTAGAATGATAAATTAAAAAAAAAAGTACATGTAATAAGTAATAGAATCTAACAATTACATATTAATCTTTAAAAGTTCGATAAGAAACATCAAATACAAATCACAAATCTGCCCAAATAAAAATATAAACTTACTACAATTTGAAATTCATAAAAAATTAAACTAAAGAAGTATAATAGAGATAAAACACAAAAATATATTGTGAAAAAAGTACAATACACATTCTTTTCAAGTCTTTAATCATAATAATGCAGATGGAAAAAAACAAAATCAATACATAATTTTTTGAATTCTTATCGACACATTATCACATAACCAATCAAAATTCA
>JBCEWC010005031.1:0-25832 GCA_038996855.1 Solanum aculeatissimum | reverse complement strand
TATTTCAGTTTAAAATATGTCTGGGGATAATAGGACCCTTGTAAAGTATAAATATGTAATTGAATATTCTGTAATAGATTAGGAGCATATTTGACTACTTTTTCTTTGATTTTCCTCCAACTTATTTAAATATTAGCCATCTCTATTCAATTAGTTCGAATTTTAATCGAATCATATACAAGCCTATATCAATTTTAGCGCAATTTCAATCAACAAATTCAATTGCAATCTCCTCCATTCATAGTGATGAATGGTCCCGATTAAACCAGTCGTCTCACCCTCCTCCATTCCCAACTTCCTCAAAAACTAGAACCACGATCAGCGCCACCTCCTAAGTCTCCCTACCCTCCTCATTTCTCCTCTCTGTCACCGTCGCTTCACCAGCGTATTCAAGCCAATCACACCTCTCCCTCTAACCAGGAAAAGTACCAGTGAAACCCCACCTCTTCTTCTCCTCTTTCCCATCTTCTACGTTCTTTTTTTTTATTTCATCGCTGCTCCATTAGATAAACCCACCGTCGGCTGCATGTGGCTGGCAAACTAGCCAAGACCCTTCACTTGATAACTGAATTGCAGAAGTTATTCACAACTTGAGGATTTAAAGGCTATTTCAGAATTCTAACAGAGAGATGTCACGATTCAAAATCAGGTGTGATGATGCATGCCTTTATCCACCAAGACAAGTCAACCTAATATCACAATCTGAGCCTAGGGCCTAGGTGCGACATAGTGAATGAGAACCTAAGGGTACCCAAACAAGCCTCATGGCGTACATAAGCACATCATTGGTTTTGAAAACGTAATTCAAGCATCATTAGTTATACTAGGGGGATTTGGGACTTAGGATGCAAGCTATGAGAGAAATGGGTAAGGAGTTTCTATCATTCAATCTCATCAACACATGTTAAGGGAAAGGGAACATGGGACGCACTCTATGGGGAGTAGGTACTTAGGGAAACTCACCATCTCATTAACAATATCATGCATCAAGATACATGGGATAGGGACTAAGGGATAACCTTCATAGAAGCATAAATATCACATAATACGTACATATCATGAGTATCCAATAATACCTCTAATCATGAGTGGGATGGGGGCTAAGACATGTCCCGGGATCACCCCCAAGATAAGAAGTAAAAATAACATTGTCTTAACATAAGCAAGATAAAAAATGAATGTTTCTCTCTAACTAGAGGACTCACCACAAGCAAAGATCTTCTCAAGTCAAACTAGCTACGAGAAGGTGGATGGGGAAGTGCTTCAATTCCTACATGGTTAGATCTTGTAGGCAAAAGTATATATTAATACTTTGAATGTACTGGTTTGTGGGATGCAATGCAACAAGAGATCATAAGCCATAATAGACAAAATGCATAATCATGTATAAAGGTAATGAGCTCAATATGTCATGAATGATCTATGCCTTAGTCAAAACATGCATGGAAGGATAAAACATAATTTCATAATATAACATACATATGTGGTATAAGACCATAACTAACATATAAGACCATGTGAGCTACTATATGGAACCAACATAACCCCCTACGTTGGCATGGGGAGTCCACTTGCTGGGTGAAACTCTGTCAATTCAAGAATGCATCTTTCACCAATAATATGGTCTACGTGGATCCACTAGTGTATCCTACAAAGGTTCCTATGGTGACACATAGTTAATGAAACAAAGGGTTACTACTAGGGTTCTGTCATGACTCAGAAGTAGGGCCTATATGTGACATGGCGAAGGAGAACTCGAAAGTCCTCGATCAAGCCATCATAGCATCATTACTCACATCATCGGTTCAGAAGTGCGGAAACGTAAATACATAGCACATATTTCTAGGGAGAACGAGGCTTTGAACTTAAACTATGGGGATGTTATCGGGGATGGGATGGACATGGATCACATAACACACAACAAGTATTTCTAAGGGGTGGGTAAGTAGGATTCAAGCTATGGGGGCATACCGGGTTAGGGGACTATCCACATAAGCACATTTCCAATATTCACAAGCACAATACATAATCATAAACATAAGAATAATCGGACCATCATTTCGATAATCAAATCACAATAGTCATAATATTTCAACAAAATATAATACAACGTGCAAGAGTTTAACATGTCCAACATAGCCTCTACATAAGATAGAACGGGGCCTCGACATAATCCGGGCTCACCCTCAAGTCATAAAGAAGGAAAATAAAATGATACAAGGAAGATAGAAAATAGTTATTGCCCTTGAACAAAAGGGCTCACCACAAGCAAGTAGCTTCAAAGATGTCACTCGTCGTCTAACGGAAGATAGAGGTCGTCACCGGTCCCTACGTGGTTAGAACATGTAGACAAAGAGCATGGGTTAACACATAATATGCAATAAGTATGTGGGCATGTAATGCACATGATATAATAATATGACCAAGCAAGATGACAAGGGGACAAGTGATACGAAAAGAATGCACATAGCCAAAAGATAAGTATAACATAACAATATGTCATGCCATGATGCATGAAATACAACCTACAAATCATATCATAGCGGGGATGTGACCTCAATAGACAACAGAGGGAACCCGAGCGAGCTACTACTTGGATTTGGACTACTTGCCAGGTAGATCCCTAGTCACCCCTCAACAAGGGGAATCATAACAAGTCATCCCATCTAAGGAGAAATCCCATGTTGACACATGGTTTGACGGAAAGGAGTATAGATCCTTGGGGATAGTCCACCCCGACTCCAATCCCTTGGTACTAAGCCTCATCCATGGGAATACATATATACATGCAAGCTTTTCAAAATGGAGGGTTGACATTCTTTTCAAAACCATGTATCATTAGGCAAACCATGTCATTATCAAAACCATATCCATATTTAGGCTAAAAAGCCAACAAGAATTTTCAAAACCATTTTCATATCAATGCAATAGGAGTAACTCATCTATATAGCTTATCATATCAAGCCTTCATAACATATCAGAATGGTGCAAGCACCCAAAATGTTCAAAGAGCCATAACAAGAGACTATGTGATCACAAGTCTTAACATATTATATCATAACAAGAGGGTCATGCCCTCAACAAGAATTTCATCATAACCATACTTCAATGCATTTGTCATGAATGAGGAATCAAGTGCATGAGTAATGGAGATTCAAACCTTAAACCATAATTCAATAGATAACTCAACATAATTCATGTGAAAATCCCAATTCAAAGCATAATGCAATACACCCATGCATATTAAACTATCAAAGGGACATGCACATTAGACCTTCAAGAGTTTCAATGTCTTTCATGAAATTCAAACTTAACTCAACTTTAAATCACCTTATTTGGACAGCCCACAACTCAATTCAATTAAATATATCAAAATTTAAAAAACTCATAATTGAAGAGAAACTTAAATTCATAATTTAAAGATAAGGGTTCTTGGGTCTTCATGGATGAAAGGGAATCCATGAATCAATCCCACATACCTTGAAATTAGCCAACAGAATTGGATGATTTTGCAAGAAAGATGATTTTCACCAATTTTGTTCAAGCTTTCATCAATGGAGGTCAAGAGGATTAAGATAACTTTGGTGAGGTTTGAAGAGTGTTAGAATGAATAAGATGGGATTTGGATTTGATATGGGGACTTTAGGAGACCTTAGAAAGGCTAAAAGGGGCATGAGATTAAACCAATTTATGAATTAACCATTAATGAAATGGACTAGATCACAGAAACAGTGCCTCACGGAAGGCTGCCCAGGGGTCTACAGGATCACGGATCGTGAACCTGTCCGTGAGACCTCACTTGGTCTTGGTTTCGGCTTAAACTCTCGGGAGACTTTCTGGATCAACTCACGAGGGGTCTCACGGACCGTGTATTTGCACACGGATGTGTGTACTGGTCCATGGAGTATCACTTGGTCCGGAGTCCAACCCCGAGCCTTGATGAGCTCACTGGAACACTTCACGGGAGACCCTTACGGACCGTGAAGGCTCACATGGACCGTGAAGTGGTTCGTGGAGTTCCACTTTGGTCCGAGGCCTGGTCCAAGCTCCAAGGGAGCCCACTGGAACAGCTCACGAGACACACCATGGAACGTGAACCACCAAATGGTCTGTGGTCCCTCACTTCGGCCTCCGTCCCAAATCCTTTTCCAGCATACTTTCAAATACGGGCAGTCTAACTGTAAGGGCCATAACTTCCAAATTTGAACTTTAAATCAAGTGAAATCAGTTGCATTGAGAAGATAACTCAAAGAGCTTCGATTTGATATATCATGTCCCATACATTTCACCTCATACCGAGAGATATGACTTTTCAAAGTCCATGCTACCTAACCGGTCTTACAATCTTCCACCCAAAACCATTCCTTTGAATTCGGCCACTTAAGTACAACCCATGACTACCAAAACTCAACCATGACAAGCTCAACACTAACCATGACCAACCATTATGAAGTTTGAAATTTTTTGGGTCGTTACAGGTTCCCTTACCGAACCCCACCTCAATGCCTCGTTCAATACTAAGTCATTCCCACGGAATACTTTAGAAAATATAAGCATAATCATATACATTCACAAGCTTGTAAACATAACGTAATATCATTATAATAGGAGTAGCTCATAACTTATGATCCATTGAGAATTGTATTTAACACAAGAGGATCGATTCTTTTGGTGAGAATTGTCCTTATCACCAACTTAACATTCATAAGACGATTTCACATATAATTCATAACTTTCATAAACTTTCATAACATATAGTTGAACCCTCATCATTTGGAAATCATACTTCATTAGAGAATTTAATATAAAAATTGGGTGGGTTTAATACATGTAGGCTTTAAAACATGTAACTCAAGAGGATTATGCATAAATGTAGTAAAAATCATCAATTTAAATTATTCTCTAACAACCCACCACAATCATTCATATCATCATTTAAATATAGGTATGGAACTATGAAATTAGTCTTGTAAAAGCATCAACTCCATAACACTTCATGACATCATAACATTCTTAACTTGAATATCATAAAATAGTTCATTATAATAGACCCTTGAAAGGAACTCATGCAATTCAATTCAATAGAAGATAATTCCCAACATAAATCATGCATAATAAGTGTAATAAGAAGTACCCATAAGAAATTGATTTTAAATTTTAAAGGATTGAGTAAAAAGGATTTTGGGGCTCCATGGGTGGAAGAACCCATGGATGAAGAATGCACATACCTCAAGATCTTGAGATTGATGAAGAAGACTTGAAAAAAACTTAGAGAATCACCTTGAGACTTGAACTTCAATGGAAGAACTTGAAACCCTAGGAATTGAGATAATTTTTGGAAGGGGAGATTTGGGAGATTTTGAGAAGAATTTGGGAATATTTGTGAGAGGAATAGCGCTAAAAAAGATGAATTTTTGAAGATTCCTATCTATAAGGGTGTTGGGATATGTCTCAAATGCCCTCATTAAATTCTGAAAATTTTTGAAAAAATTTGTACATGGATGAAATAGAGATGTGATACCGAGGTGCTTCCGCACTGTTCATTTTCATGCGAATTTTAATTTTCCCTTGTTTTGACATAGGAATAAGTTTAGGCCACTTTTGTACTATCATGAACCCTCTTCGCGACGCGGAGAGGTCGCGTACTTTTTTGAAAAGTCAAAAACATGCGAAAAATTATTTTTTAATACGATTGACTTAAAAATTGAACGAGACCATTTTGCCACACAATTTTGTCTCCTAAAAAAGAACACGAACTCGAATTTGCCATAAAATGTATGCAAATTGCATTATTCAAGGAATCTATCATAAGGGTATTTTGAATTGCTTTGGAAGGTGTTACAATAACTCCCTCTTGGGAATATTCATCCTTGAATGTAATGAAGACACACTTGAAAGGAGTAACAAGAAGATTTTCAGTCCTAACATAAATGTATCAATGCGACTTAAACATCATTTTCATGAAGTCTCAAACTTATGCATCAAATACCATCAAAACATATCATCATAAGTATGTATGCATACAATATGACATAAAGGGATGAAATACTTGACTTGACACCATAGACATGATTAAATTATTACCTTAGGATTGAATAGAGGGTAAAATATAAGGGTATGATTTCATCATATCCACTTATGTTTCCCAAGTTGCATTTTTGACTTGTTGGTTCCTCTAAAGTACCTTAACGGATATAACTTTTTTATTGATGTAATGACCTAAACATTTACTAAATTTGTAATGGTTGGTCAAGGTTAGTGTTGAACTGGTCATGGTTGAATTTTGGTAGCCATGAGTTGTATTTAAGTGGCCAGATTCAAGGGAATTCTTTTGGTGGAAGGTTGAAAGGCCATTTAGGAAGCACTAACTTTGATAGGTCATATATTTTGGTACGGGATGAACTGTGTGGAATGATATAAATTAAATCGAAGATATTTGAGTTATCTTCACAACACAGTTGGTTTCACTAAATTCGGAGATCGGATGTAAAAGTTATGGCCCTTGCAGTGAGACTGCCCATAATTGGAAATATGCTGGAAAAGGGTTCCGGAATAGGGTCTAAGGGTGGGACCACAGACTGTTTGGTGGTCTACGATCGATGGGGGTGTTCGTGGGTTGGTCCAGTATTCTACTAGGGGTTAGGGTCCAAGCCATGGACCAAGTGTGGTCCCACGGACCACATTTGATCCAAAACATTTGCCAAGGTTTGGGGTTGGACTCTGGACCAAGTGATGCTCCATGGACTAGTACACAGTCCGTGTGCAGCTATAAGTTACGTGAGGCCCCTCGTGATTTGGTCCGAAAAGTCCCCCGAGAGTTCAAGCCAAAGTCGAGACCAAGTGTGGTCCCACGGGCAGAACCACGACCCGTGAGCCTCTGGATGGCCACTGGGTGGGTTCCGTGAGACCATGTCTTTTGTGATCTGGTCCATTTTATTAATCGTTAATTCGTAATTTAATTAGATCCTATGCCCCTTTTAGCCTTTTCTAAGGTCTCCTAACTCCCCTAAATCAAACACTAATCCTCTTTCACCCATTCTAACACTCTTCAATTCACTCTAAAATTTTCTCAATCCTCTTGACCTCCATTTATGAAAGCTTGAAGAAATTTTGGAAAATTCATCTTTCTTGCAATTTCATTCAATCCTCTTGATTAAACTCAAGGTATGTGGGTTTGATTCGTGGATTACTTTTCATCTATGAAGACCCAAGAACCCTCCTCTTTAAATTATGAATTTAAGCTTTCTTTGATTATGGGTTCTTTAATTTTGATGTATTTCATTACATTGAGTTGTGGGCTGTAGAAATTAGGTGATTTAATGATGATTTGAGTTTGAATTTTATGAAATGCATGGAAATTCTTGAAGGTTCAATGTGCATGTCCCTTTAACGGCTTAATATGCATGGATAAATTGCATTATGTTTTGAATTGGGATTTTATCATAAATTATGTTGAATTACCTATTGAATTATGATTTAAAGTTTGAATCCTCTAATGTTTGAATTATTCTTTCGGCTTGTCCATCAATTTGATGATGGAATGCGGTGCTTAGCTTCACTTTGGTACCAAGACCTCTTTGGAAAGACTACCAAAAGTGAGAAGTGAATTGAGTCCATGACTCAATATGAGGGATAATGAAACCCTATGCAACCTGACTAACTCCCAAATATATAACTTGGCATAGTCTTCAGCACCAAACGTTGTCTTGACCGGCAAGAAATGTGCCGACTTCATCATCCTATCTACTATCACCCATATAGAGTCAAAATGTCTCTTGTTCTTAGGAAATCCAACTACAAAGTCCATATTGATTTCTTCCCACTTCCAAGTGGGAATCTCAATATTTTGATCTAAACCACCCGACCTTTGTTGTTCAACATTAACTTGTTGACAATTGGAGCACTTGACCATGAATTTAGCAATGTCTTTCTTTATTTTGTTCTACCAATACACTTCCCTCAAGTCTCTATACATTTTAGTGGAATCGGGGTGATGGAATACGAGGAACTGTAGGCTTCTTGTAATATCAAGTTTCTCAATCCATCTGTACACATAATCTCCCTTGATAACGAAGCACTCCATCTCCCCCCTGTAATAAGACCTCTACCTTTCCTTCGTTCACCAAGGCCTTTAATTCAACCAAGGCAGGATCAAGGTCCTTCTTAGACTTGACATCCTCAATTAATGATGTCTTAGAGCCATTTAATATCATCACACTACTATTTCTAGCATTATTCAACTTTACTCTTAATCTAGCCAACCTATGAACTTCCTTTGCCAACTTCATTTTTTCACCATCTTCAAGGTGTGACACACTACCCATGGACATTCTACTAAGTGCATCGACTACCACATTAGCCTTACCTGGATGATATTTTACACTCATGTCATAATTCTTCGGGAGTTCTAACCATCTCCTTTGCCTTAAGTTGAGATCTCTTTGTGTAAACACATTTAGAGGCTCTTATGATTGGTGAATACGTCGACATGGACCCCATATAAATAATGATGCCAAATTTTTAATACAAATACCACAACCGCTATTTCAAGATCATGTGTTAGATAGTTCTTCTCATGCACCTTAATTGTCTTGAAGCATAGGCAATCACCTTATCATATTGCATGAACACACAACCCAAACCAATGCTTGAGGCATCACAATAAACAACAAACCAATCGGTACCCTTTGGCAAGGTCAAGATTAGATCCAAGGTCAACCAATCCTTCAAGGTTTGGAAGCTTTTATCACACTCATCTATCCATACAAATTTCACTTTCTTTTATGTCAACTTAGTAAATAGTGATGAAATAGAGGAGAACCCTTCAACAAATCTCCTATAGTACCCGGCTAGACCCAAGAAACTCCTAATGACCAAAGGAGTCAATGGTCTAGGCTAATTTCTCATTGTTTTTTTTAGGGTCAACTTTTATCCTATCACTCGACACAACATGCCTAAGAAATGCCACCTCCTTCAACCAAAACTCACATTTATTGAACTTGGCAAACAACTTATCATCCCTCAAGGTTTGTAAGCCACCCTCAAATGCTCTTTGTGATCTTTCTCATCTCATGAATAGATCAAAATGTCATCAATTAATTCCACCAAAAACATATCAAGGTAGGGTTTGAACACCCTATTCATGAGGTCTATAAAGATTGTCAGTGCATTACTTAAATCAAAGGAAATCACCATAAATTCAAAGTGTCCATACCTTGTCCAAAATGTCATCTTAGGAATATCACATTCCCTCACACTCAATTGATGATATTTAGACCACAAATCAATTTTTAAAAAGTACTTGGCCCCTTGCAATTGGTCGAATAAGTCATCAATCCTTGGGAGTGGATTTTTTTTTCTTGATGGTAACCTTGTTAAGTTGGTGGTAGTCTATACATATTTGGAGTGATCCATTCTTTTTCTTCATAAACAACATCGGGGCACTCTATGGGGACCTACTAGGTATAATAAAACCTTTCTCTAACAAATCTTCAATTTCTCCTTCAACTCCTTTAATTCTGTTGGGGCCATTCTATAAGGAGAATTGATATAGGTTGAATGTCGGGCAAAAAATCTTTGCTGAAGTGTATCTCTCTTTAGGGAGGGGCACCGGGCAACTCTTCGGGAAACTCATTTACTATGGGAACTGACTCAAGAGATGAACCTTTGGATGTAACATCCCCAAACCTCACTAAATAATAGATACAACCTTTAGAAATTATTTTGCGAGCTTTGAGATAGGAGATAAACCGACCTTTGCATGAGGAACTACTACTCTTCCACTCAAGAGTAAACTCATTTGGAAATTGAAACTTGACACTACGAGTTCGACAATCTATGGAGGCATAAGAAGTATACAATCAATCCAACCCGAGTATAATCTCAAAATCAACCATGGAAAGCTCTACCAAATTACAAGGAATAATTTTATGTATGATGGACACGGAACAACCCCTATAGACTCTTTGTGCCATAATGGACTCACCAACAAGAATGCTAACTTTAAAGGGCTCAACTAGAATTTTGGAACATACATGTAATCTATTAGCAATAAATGGTGTGACAAAAGACAAATTTGCCCCCAGAGCTAATAGAGCATATGCATCAAAATCATAAACTTTTAACATATCGATAACCACATTTTGGGATTCCTTTACTTCTTAGCGACCATGAAGGGCATAAAATCTATAAGATTTTAGGGCTCTGTGTGCTTGTCTACCTTGGCATTGTGAGCATTGCCACTTCTAAAATCCTTGCATGGTGGATAAGTTTGCCACATTCAAAGCATGTATTTGAGCCGGCTAAACACTCACCCTTATGGGGCCTTCCATATTTTGTACAATTTGGAGAAGCTTGTGCACCCAAACCTCCTTGGGGGTTTTGGGTTGGACCCCTTATCTTTGTTGAACTTAGGAGAAGGAGTATTGGATGACCCTTGATTAACTTGCCTTTGACCACCTTGGATTTTACCATGGCCACCTACTCTTTGGTGGGAGAATCCACCACCATCCATCTAAGCCTTTTTGGACTCCCTTGATCTTTCTCTCAATTTCTCTTTCTTAATTTGTTTCGTGTAGGTCATTAGGCGGGAGATGTCCATTTCTTTGACAAGTATAGCCATCTTTCACTCTCTAGACACCAAATTTGACACTTCAGATATGAACCTGCTCATCCTAGCCCTTGGATACGTTATCATAAATAGGGCGTACTTGGAGAGTTTGGTGAATTTGAGAGAATACTCTCTCATGCTTATGTGCCCTTTCTTGAGGTTTATGAACTCTTGCACTTTGGCTTCTCTTAACTCCAATGGAAAGAATCTACCCAAAAATAATTCTTTGAACTCGTCCCATTCAACTCGGTCCGCTTATACTCCCTTTTTATCCACCCATTGTCGTACCAAACCTTTGTCACCCCTTTTAATTGGTAGGCCACAAACTCAACCTTCTCTCCGATGATATCCCCATGACGGCTACAATTTTATAGACCTCATCAAGAAACTCTACCAGGTCTTCATCAACTTTTGATCCATGGTACTCTGGCGGACTCATTATCATAAAATCCCCAACTTTTATCAGTGGTGAAGGTGCTTGGGGAGGAAGTGCAACCTCCCTATTTGCTTGGTTGGCCAAGACTTGAGCCAAAATCGTGAAAGTGACTCTAAACTCCATATGGGTGACACCCTCCTCTTGTTGCACAGGGGGAACTTGGTGTTCGGGCACATCCTTTGGCAAAGGTGCTATCCTTGGCGGCATTATCTAGAAACTGAAAAGAGACCTCATTAGTTAGGAGAATAACCTTAGAAATCTTAATGTCATGATATGAATCATAAATAAGTGAGTTGTTTCCTAAATGCGTCATATCCTCATATCCATATTTTGGTGCACTTCACAACCATGAACAAGACTCTACTCGATGTAGTATGTTGAATTTCTGAGGACCATTTACAAACCTAATGCATTGATACCAAGTTTGTCATGACCCGAGCCTAGGTCATAGGTGTGACATGAAAAATGAGAACTCAAGGATACCCAAACAAGCCTCATAACATACATAAGCATATCCTTGGTTGCAAAAACGTAATTCAAGTATCATTAGTAATACTAAGAGGATTCAAAACTTAAGACGCAAGCTATGGGAGAAAGGGGTAAGGAGTTTCCATCATTCAAACTCATCAACACATGATAAGGGAAAGAGAACATGGGACACACTCTATGAGGAGTAGGGACTTAGGGAAACTCACCATCTCACTAACAACATTAAGCATCAAGATACATGGGATAAAGACTAAAGGATAATCTTCATAGTAGCGTAAATATCACATAATACGTACATAGAATGAGTATCCAACAATACCTCTAATCATGAGTGGGATGGGGGCCAAGACATGTCCTGGGCTAATCCTCAAACTAAGAAGTACAAATAACATTGTCTTAGAATAAACAAGATAAAAAATAGATGTTTCTCTCGAACTAGAGGACTCACCACAAGCAAAGATCTTCTCATGTCAAACTAGCCACGGAGAGTTCGATGGGGAAGTGCTCTGATCCCTACATGGTTAGATCATGTAGGAAAAAGTATGCATTAGTATCTTGAATGTACTAGTATGTGGGATGAAATGCAACAAGAGATCATAAGCCATAATAGACAAGATGCATAATCATATACAAAGGTAATGAGCTCAATATGTCTTGAATGATTAATGTCTTAGTCAAAACATGCATGGAAGGTAAAACATAATTTCATTATATAACATACATATGTGGGATAAGATCATAAGCGACATATAAGATCATGCAAGCTACTACATGGAATCCAACATAGCCTTATGTTGGCACGGATAGACCACTTTCCAGGTGGGACTCTATCAACTTAAGCACACATCTTTCATCAATAATATGGCTAAAGTTGATTCACTAGCCTAGCCTACAAGGGCTCCTATGGTGGCACAAAGTTAATAAAATAAAGGGTTTCTACTAGAGTTCCCTTACCTAACCCCACCTCAATGCCTCATTCGATTCTAAGTAATTCCCACGGAATACTTTAGAAAACATAAGCATAATCATATATATTCATAAGCTTGTAAACATAACATCATTGCAATAAGAGTAACTCATAATGTATGATCCTTCAAGTGAGAATTGTCTTTATCACAAATGAATCCATTATTTTGGTGAGAATTGTCCTTATCACCAACTTAACATTCATAAGAGGGTTTCATAAATACTTCATAACTTTAATAAACTTTCATAACATATAGTTGAACCCTTATCATTTGGAAATCATACTTCATTAGAGAACTTGATAAGAAAATTGGGTGGGTTTAATGCATGTAAACTTTAAAACATGCAACTCAAGAGGATTATGCATAAATGTAGTGAAAATCATCAATTTAAATCATTTTCAAACAACCTACCACAATCATTTATATCATTATTTAAACGTAGGTATAGAAACATAAAATTAGTTCTGTAAAAGTATCAACTTCATAGCACTTCATGACAACATAACATTCGTAACTTGAATATCATAAAATAGTTCATTATAATAAACCCTTGAAAGGAGCTCATGCAATTTAATTCAACAAAAGATAATTCCCAACATAAATCATGTATAATAAGAGTAAAGAAGTACCCATAATAAATTGACTTTAAATTTTGAAGGATTGAGTAAAAACGATTTTGGGGTTCCATAGGTGGAAGAACCCATGGATGAAGAATCCATATACCTTAAGGTCTTGAGATTGATGATGAAGACTTGAAGAAACTTGGGGAATCACCTTGATACTTGACCTTCAATGGAAAAACTTGAAACCTTAGGAATTTGGATAGTATTTGGAAGAGAAGATTTAGGAGATTTTGAGAGGGATTTAGGGATATTTGTGAGAGGAATAAGGCTAAAAAATGATGAATTTTGGAGGATTCCCGTCTATAAGGTTGTTGGGATATATGCCAAATGCCCTCACTAAATTCTCAAAAAAATTTGTATATGAATGAAACAGCGACGCGATGCGGATGTTCTCCCGTACTGTTCATTTTTGCACAAATTTTAGTTTTCCCCTATTTTACTTAGAAATGAGTTTAGTCCACTTTTGTACTATCATGAACCCTCTCCACGATGCGGGTAGGTCGCGTACTCTTATAGAAAGTGCAAAATATGCCAAAAATATTTTTTGATATGGTTGACTTAAAAATTGAAGGAGACCATTTTCTCAACAATTTTGCCTCCTAAAAAAATATGAAATCAGATTTGATGGAAAATGTATGAAAATTGTTTTATTCAAGTAATCTATCATAAGGGTATTTTGAATCGCTTTAGGAGGTGTTACACCTAAATAGGTCACAACAACATAATACAAAATGATGCGGAAGCAAAATCAACATAACATTAAAATAACAAGGCTATAAATCATAAAGGGTGTAAAAGCAAGCTAAATACCATCCCAAAATTAGTTATCACAAGGTACAAGTTAAGTACATCAGAATGAGAAGAAATGATACAAGTCTCAATAGTCTTTGTTTGTCAAATAGAAAACTACTAATAGATATTTGATAAGTCTTGAGAGTATGCTGGAGCAACAAACAACTACTTCTCAATTGTCAATAGCTTGGTCCAAAAAGAGGGAGAAGAACCTCAGTAGGATCCGGTCTCACAACCTACACATGTGCAGAAACATAACAAGGGTGAGTACCACAGTTCCTAACAAGAGGACCTAATCACAGGTATAGAATAAACAACTAAGCACTCCTTCCATCCCAACCACATACCTCCGAATTACAAAACATGCATGCAGTAAAGATCAACATACACTACATAGATAATATAAAGAATTACAATCTCATATTGTAGTATCTCAATAGTCCAATCTCTATAATATACAAGGCTCTAATCATTCAACATATGTCACAAACTTTCAATAGTTCCATCTTAACAGTATATAAGAATCAAGTCATTCAATATATCACACTTAGTACATTTATCAACTTACAAATAAGGAGTGAAATGAAATGGAATGGAATGCCATGAAATGAAAACAACATAATGCAAATGTCAAGTAATCATGTGCATGTCTGTCCTACAATATACATCTGTTGATATAATCAGACCAGAACACGGGATGACAATGGGGCGGGGTGGTTACGGGGCGAGTTTAGTGCTATGGGGGTGGGGTAGGTTTAAAGTTATGCAGGAGGGGCAGGGCAGGGCAGGGCGGGTGCGGGGCGAGTTGAAGTAATTATTTTTAAAATTAATGCAGGGCTGGGCGGATTGTGGGTTTAATGAACCAAATAGAAATTCGAAGAAAATTAAATCTTTGAAATTAGTAAAAATAAAAAATATAAACTTTTTATATTAAACATTGGCTTTAATTTTAATTTCTTTTCTAAAATTTAAACTAGACATATTCAGTAAATTGTAAGTTTTTGAAATGTTAATTAAAAATTTTAATTGACGATTAAGACAAAATAGTTGAAATGTCAACTAGAAAAAGTTAATTAGTTGTTGAGATGTTAATTATTAAAAATAAAAAAAATTAAAATTTTATTTTTCATATTAAATTCAATTAAAAATAAAAGAACTTAATTTAAGCGGGTGGGGTGGGTGTAACAACCCAGAAATTTTGGAAACCTTATTGATGCGTAGTTCACTGATTTCAAGCTTTTTTAGTGTGTATTATGGTTGTCATGTGTCTCATTCATCAAGCCATGGGCAAAGGAGTTTCATTGGTTAAGATTTTCATGAGAACAGTTGAAAGGGTCAATTTTAACTGGTCATATCACTTATCATAAGAAGAAATGGATGGTCCATGACCTATCACATTGAATATCCTTGAGTAAGCTTTCCAACACACTTAGTTTCACTTGATTCAGAGTTCGGATGAAGAAGTTATGATCTTTTTAGTAAAGCTGCCTACACAGGGATTTAATCTGGAAATTGCCTAAGGCAAGTTACCAGGAGACCCCATACGGACCGTGTGACCTCTCACGGTCCATGGTGATGCACTTGGGTGATGATTTCTTCAAAAAACATGGTTTTAAGTGTGGAAAATGTTGAGGTGGCCCTTGGCCTTGTATGTGTGGAGTATTTGGCCTTAAATTGGAGTTTTAGACCAAGACGTCCATCACATGAACCCCACACGGCTCGTGTGACACTTAACTGGACGTGTGGTGGCTTGTGAGAGGAGCCTTGGCCTTGAAAACCATATTTTGGCCAAGGCACTTCACACACTAACCCTTCACGGGCCGTGTGACATCAAACGGTTTGTGAAATGGTCCATTTGGGCGTTGGAGTAAAAACTTTCTAAGTATAGAATCACCGTTCCAAAACTTTGTCAATGAAATTTTTTCTAAGTATAGCCTCATGGGAGGCCTCACGACCAGTGAAGCCTTCCTTGAGCCCCTAGAAATCTTTTTTTTACACTCGTTCATTAAGGGTTTATTTGTAATTTTGGTGACTTCCAAAGCCCCGTTTCCCTTAAAACTATGTGTTTGTTATTTAATTATGCACTTCCGAACCGATGAGGTACATATGAATATTGTGAGGCTGGTTTGGGGACTCTCTTGGGTTCCCATTTGCTGTGTCACTTCTAGGCCCTACTCTGGGTCGTGACAGTTGGTCTATACGGGGCAGGACAAGATGGTTTGAAAATGATAAAAATCATCATGCATGGTGGGGCGGGGCGGTTTATAAAATTTGTGGGTTGAGCTCAACCCGTCTCATTCCTCCCTATTTCCATCCCTAACCGGAACCCATAGGGGCCACATATCCATTGGAACTATTTTTCTTCGTCATTTACTTTTATATCTAGCCCAAAATCATTTTTCTTTTGCTTCTCATTTATTTTTCTAGCTGGAACAACTTTTCTTCGACTTTTCATTTCTTTTCTTTTCTTTTTTCTAGCCAGAATCATTTTCTCTCGGCTTTTCATTTCAATTATTTTCTTTTTCTAGTTGGAACCATTTCCCTTTAGCTTTGCAACATCAATGGAACATCAAGAAAATATATTGTATCATAACACAATAATCACTTTTACAAGTATAATAGTATGCAAGATGTCCACATGAATAATTTATTTAATAATCATCAATCATTCTCATTGTTCTTTCAACACTTGTGTCATCATTAACACATTACATAATAATCACATCATAACATAACTCAAGTCTTTCAACAATCTCTTGTCATCATAACTTAGGACCATTCATCATTTAAGTTCACATTTTACAAGCACTTAGTATAACAATTCTAACAATGCCTCAAAATACACAATTAGCTCAACATTTCACATAGAGTACTTCAATAGATAAACTCATGTAACAAGAATCAAAGTTCAACAATTAGAACCACATAAACACTTTTATATTCTCAACAATTGACATTACAAGTCCAATTCACAATATTAACTCACAAGTCTTAATCAATCACAAATAGGTATAATTTCACGAATCAATTCACACATGTCATCACCTCTACATCCCTATTACTCAAATCATATCCACTAGAATAATTTATAAATTCCCAAGTTTTACATTGAAAGAAAATACTAAGTTCAATTAAATTCAACATGGGTTAGAATTTACTTGCCTCAAATTACCCAATCAATCACTCCAACGACAATGTCTTCCCCTTCCGAATTGTATCCAAAGTACCACAATCTACTCGAAAATAATTTCACAATCACAATTCAAAATTGACAACACCAAAATCAAGCAATACAGAGAAAATGACAAAATTGTCCAAAAATTTAATACCAAAAATCAATGTCAAAATCTAGAGATTTTTAGATGAAAAAGTTTCTCTCATGATTAGAAAACCATTAGTGAAAATTAATTCGAAAATGGAGTTGAAATGAGTTCACAATCATCAATTTCGTGAAATCCCAAGTTCATGAAAGATCTCCAAATCTCCTCAATTGAAACTCCAAATTTGATGTTACAATCAAGGGATAATTAATGGATAATAATAAGGGGAGTTGAATTCTTTTTCAATGAAAAGCCTTCGAAAAGTTAAGCAAAAGCCATCCAAGCCGAGCTCTCAAAGTCTAAAATTGGAAGAAATATTTAAAATAACGCATCAGGGGTCTAAAAACTCCTTTTTGATGTCGCTGTAGTGACAAAAGTGTCATTATAGAGACACCCACATAACCATCAACCTTTTCTATAGCGACAACTGGGTCGCTGTAGTGGTTTCACTATAGCGAGGTCGCTTTAGTGACCAGGCCTTCGCTATAGCGAGGCCTGCACTAAATCACATAAGAAATCCTTTTCAAGCAACTTCAGGACTCAAAATCAACCCTCGAGATTCATTTGGAATCCTATACACACAAAGCATAGATACAACCCCACTATTTGACGTTTAGAACTCAATAGAATCATCGAAAATCAAATTTGAAGTCTCTTTGACCCAAAACTCGATTAAGCGCCTTAAATCTAACTTAGGCCACTTGAAATATCAAAACAACGTTGGGGCACTAAAAAATAATGGCAAAGTTGTTTCTAGCACTAAAATTACCTTTCGAAACCATTGGAATAATCAGAAAACCAATTCAAGTACCAAAACTTAAAACATTGACCAAAGTCAAACTAAATTCAAACTTTAACTCAATTTCCAACTTTGGACCTAAAATCCACATAACAACTCTGAATCTGATTCTGAAAAATATCCTAGGCCAATTACCATATTTTAAAATTGGTGGAATCAACGAAATTCTATTTTTGAGAATCGAATCTCCGAGTGACTCAAAATTTAAAAATTCGATAATTCAAATCTCAAAAATTCAATCTTTAGTAAAAATATCAACTTTCACAAATTTTTTGAAAACCAACTTTTAAAATCAATCAAATGTGACTCGTGGCCAATAACGGGAGGGGTAAATTGTAATTTTATCAAAAAAGTAAAAATGACCTTCAGGGTCATTATATCATCCACCAATATAAACAATGTTCGTCTTCGAACATAAAGTAAGGAACATACCTAAAGTCTTAAAAATATGGGGAGTAGCAGGTCCACATATCAAACTCTTTCTCCCAATTAGCCTCTCCCTTAAGTCGACGTTGCCACTGAACCTTTACTGAAGCTATCTTCTTAGTCCTTAACTTTCGAACCTGTCTGTCTAGAATAACCACTGACTCCTCCTCATAAATCAAATCCAGACCCAAATCTATTGAATCAATAGATATCACATGATACTCATATGAAATATAACATTGTAGCATAGATACATGGAACACCAGATGCACAAAAGATAAACTAAGTGCCAAGGCAAGTCTATAGTCCACCTTACCCATTCTCTCTAGAATCTCAAAAGGGACAATATACCTAGGGCTGAGCTTGTCCCTCTTCCCGAACCTCATGACACCCTTCATGGGTGAGATCCTCAGCTAAACTTTGTCGCCCTTCATAAACTTCAAGGGTCGAACCCGTCTATCAGCATAACTCTTCTAGCGACCCTGAATTAAGTGAACCATGGCATCTCTAAGCATGTCTATATCAAGGCTGCCCACCATAGCAGAATCAAAACAACCTATTGGCGATCTATATCTCTAGCCATACAAGGCCTTAAAAGGAGCCATCTAGATGTTAGAATGATAATTATTATTGTAAAAAAACTCTGCCAAAGGCAAATGTTGACCCCACCTAGCATTGAAGTAAAAAACACATGCCTAGAGCATATCCTCTAGCACCTGAATAGTCCTCTTAGATTGCCTATTTATTTGAGGATGAAATATTGTACTCAAGTCTAACCGGGTTCCAAAACCATGCTATAGGGCCTTCTAAAAGTGGAAAGTGAATAAAGAACCTCGATCGGATACAATGGAAATGGGTATACCATGAAGTCTCACGATCTGACTAACGTATAAGTGACCCAACTTCTCTATCGTGTACCTGATCTTGATCAGAATGAAGTGCAAAAACTTGATCAAACGGTCCACAATAACCCAAATAGAGTCATACCCACCTACAGTAATAGGTAAACTAACTATGAAATACATCGTGATTTGCTCCCATTTCAAAGTAGGAATAGGTATCCTCTAGAACTCGTCCCCTGGCCTCTAATGCTCACACTTGACCAATTAGCAGGTCAAACACTTGGACACAAACTCAGCTATGTCCTCTTCATACCACACCACTTGTAGTGTTGGCTTAAATTATAGTTCTTCTTTACCTCTCTTGAATGAATGGAATATCTAGCACAATGAACCTCTTCAAGTATCAACCTGGTCAAGTAACCTACCCTGGACACACAAATTTGGCCCCCAATCCTCAAAAACCCATCGGTATCAAGTACGACCTCCTTGGCAGCACCCTTAGTCACCTTGTCTCAAATGAGTCACAATTTCTCATCCTCAAACTGTTGCTCGTGGATCGAATCTATCAAAGAAGATTGGGGATTCGAGAATGTAAGCACACCACCATTATCAGAAAGCTATAATCTCACTCCATTGGCCATTCTCTAAATATCTCTAGCCAAGTGTTACTCATCTACTTAGATAGCTGCAAGGCTGCCTATACTAGAAGTCTTCCTACTCAAAGCATCAACCACTATATTGGTCTTACTCAGATGGTAAAAAATGGTGAAGTCATAATCCATTAGAAGCTCAATTCACCTCCCCTGCTTCAAATTCAAATCCTTCTGGCTGAAAATATATTGTAAGTAGTGGTGATCAGTAAATATCTCACAATGAACTCCACACAAATTATGCCATCACAAATTCAAAGCAAAGACAACAACCACCAACTCTAGATCATGGGTAGGATAGTTTTTCTCACGAGACTTCAATTGACTTGAGGCATAACAATCACATTCTCTTTCTGCATCAACATACCTCTTAACCCAACACACGACACATCATGATACATAGTGAAATCAACACCCATCTTAGGCAAGGTCAAAATCGACGCGATAATGAATAAATCCTTGAGCTTTTAGAAGCTCTCCTCACCCTTCTCTGACAAAACAAAATCTACATTTTTCTAAGTGAGTCTAGTTAATAGAGCCTCTATAGTAGAAAAGCTATGCACAAAACACTGATAATAATCAGCCAAGCCCATAAAACTATGGATCTCTGTGGCAGAAATAGGTCTATTCTATCCTCTAGTAGCCTTAACCTTTGCTATATCAGCCTTGATGCCCTCCTTGGACACCACATGCCCCAAAAATGCTACCGAATTTAGCCAAAACTCACACTTGAAGAACTTAGCATACAACCTCTCCTCCCGAAGTCTCTGAAGCACAATCTTCAAATATCTAACATGATTAGCCTTAGTATTAGAATATACCAAGATATCATGAATAAACATGATCACAAGGGAATCTAAATATCGTCAAAATACTCTATTCATCAACTCTATAAATATGGCAGGTGCATTAGTCAACCTAAATGACATAACCAGGAACTCATAATGACCACACCTCATTCAGATGGTAGTCTTAGCAATATCGAATGGTTTAATCCTTAGATGGTGATACTCAGAAGTCAAATCTATCTTCAAGAACACTGCTACACCCTAAAGCTGGTCAAACAAATTATCAATCCTAGGAAGAGGGTACTTGTTCTTGACAACAACCTTGTTCAACTGTTTGTAATCTATACACATTGACCCATCCTCCTTCATTACAAATAGAACTAGAGAATCACATAGGGACACATGTCATGACTCAAACCTAGGGCCTAGACATGACACGACGAATGGGTAACCCGAAGGCAACCCAAACAAACCTTTTAACGTACCATTTGCACATCCTTGGTTATAGAAACATAATTAAGAAATAAACAAGTAACAAATAATTTTAGGGGAAACGAGAATTTGAACTCAAGCTATGGGGATGTCATAGGGAAGATGATTTGCATGAATCACATAACAAATAAAGTCTAAGGGGCGGGTAAGTATGACTCGTGCTATGGTGATGTTATCGAGATGTAAGACTTCCATCTCATCAATAAATATACAACAAGCATAGAAGAGGATAAAGGGACTAAGGAAAATCTTCCATAATTACATAAACATGATAGGAGTCAAACTCGAATATACATTTTCATATCCAACAACACCTCTAATACGAATGGAACGAGGGCCAAGACATCTTCCGGGATCACTCTCAAAAGATAAATATCCAAAAATATACATGTCGTAACAGAAGCATGAAAGTAAAGTGGATATTGTCCCCGGAGTGGAGGACTCACCAATAGTAATCTTAAAATAATTCATCTAGCCACGTGGGGGGGGGGGGAGGGGAGATGAATAGGAGATTTGGTCCCTACATAGCTAGATTATGTAGGCAAAGGAAATATACGTTAGTACTTCGAATATACTAAGTATGCGGGGTGCAATGCAACAAGAAAACATGATTCACAATTTAACGATATACATAATCATAGTGAATAGATATATGCTCAATATGACATGAATGATCAATGCCTTAGTTAAAACATGCATGAGGATAGCCAAATCATAAATCATATCATACTTAAATGGGAAGAGACCATAACTGACAATTAAGACTAAGTGAGTTACTACTTGAAATCTCTATGTTCACTCCATATTTAATAAAGGAGTGGTCTACTTTGTCAAGGTAAACCAAACACTCACCTTATGAAAACCTCCTCTTTTTGGAAAAAGTGCTTCACAAATACCTTACGGGAATGATACCATTTTTGGTTACCTTATGAAAACTCCCTCTTTTTGGTAAATTACAAGGTATGAGCCTTACGGGAATACCACCCTTTTCGGATAATAGAATATAGAAGCCTTATGGGAACCCCACCCTTTTTGGATATTAAGTGGCACGTACCTTACGAGAACTTTTTGTTTTCGATTAATCATGTCACAAGTCGTTCACAACCTATGGTGGCAACATAGTTAAGGGATAATGGCTACCTACCAAGGTCTTCTAGGTGCTAGGTCACAATCCCCAAGGAATAATCAAATCATACTTATAATCATAATAGGCAAAGCATCATAATGTCATAGTTCTATAGAGTAGCTCATCAAAACCATTACATCATAATATCAAGAAAGAGCTTCATATTATTTATAACATTTGTGGAAATATCATGAGCTCATATCATGCTTAATACCCCTTCAACATTTTCAATATTCATAACTCACATGTCTTACAATTAGACTTTCATCAACATAGAAGCTTGTCACATAATTTGACCAAAACATGGTGGGTATATGTTCATATGCTTGGAATCATGCAATTCAAGAGTATAAGACATGGGAAAGGTAAAATCAATTCATTTGAAAATCACTCAAATTAATCCACCAACAATGTAGTAAAAACCCCAATTTGAGTATCATAAAATCCAACCAAAATTCATAAGTTCCTTATAACTTTCATGACATTATAAAATACATTGATTTAGTATCATAAATTATACCATAATGTCAAACCACAGTAGGTGTACATGCATGATAATATCATTACTTGAAGAATTCAAATATAAATCATGTTCATAATGCATAACAAGAGTTACCATAAGATATTTAACCTTGAAATCATGAAATTTGATAAAAAGAAAAGGGTTGACTTCATGGGTGGATGAATCCCCATGAATGAAGCCAGGAACGACTCAACAAGATCGGAGGCTTAAATCCAAATTCTAGAGAGGGGCCCTATTTTTTAGAAAAATTATCTTATATATACATTTTTTTTTTATGTAAAATCAACTTTTCTAGCTTTTTTAGATACGACATTATTAATTATTATTTTATAATCAATTTGTTTTAATAATTCTTTTTCAATTGATAATATAGCTAATCCATTCAACCTTTCTTGACACATTGTTGATCTTAGATAAGATTTTATCAATTTTAGTTTCAAAAAACTTCTTTTGGTTGAGGCAACAGTAACAGGAACGGTTAACATTATTCTATAAGCAATATTTGTATTTGAAAAAGAATCAAGTATTTTTATTTGATTGAATATTTTCATTAGATCATTATCTTCTACTTGTATTATTTCTCTTAATACTTTTAATTCAAAAAATAAATCTAAACCATCAATATCAAAATAACCATTATGTGTTAAAGAAAGTTCAAGGTTAAGACAATGTTTTTTTAAAGTCTCATCATCTAATAATTTTAATTTTTTATCACTAAATAAGAAATCAAAAATATTTTCATATGCTTCAAATTGCTCAAATCTATTTTGAAGTGAAAAAATAGCTTGATCTACTATATAAATAAAATAATCAACTCTAAAAGATTCTTCAACAAACTTTGTGATTTCGTCATCAATTTTTTCATCAAATTGTTTCTTTCTAAATATTACACGTTTCTTACGAAATTCAGGTTCTACATTCATTTCATTTGTAATTTTCTTAGCAGAAATCATAATACTCTCAAATCCTTCTTCTCTATATTTTTGAAAAAAAGAAATTAGACCTCTTAACTTATCTATAGCAACATCAATATGCATATTCTTAGATTGTAAACTTTTATTGATTGAATTAACCGCAAATAATACGTCATACCAAATAGTCATACCTAATTAAAATTCAAAATTTTCAAGCTCATATGTTGCTAAACAAGTAGCTTCACTTTTGATTTTTGGATCCTCGCTAACTTCTTCTAGTTTCAATAAAGCATCTCTTATTTGTGTTGCTTGAAATCTTAATGCTTTAATACTTTCAATACAACTTTCCCAACGAGTCTACGATAATGATTTAAGAGTTAGGATGGGTAAAAAATCTTTTAAAATTTTTCACCGTTTAGCAGAAGAAGCAAATAGTGTATATATACGTTGTATCACTCCAAAAAATAATATAGCTTTTGTACAAGAATTAGCCATGTCACAAAGTACCAAATTTAAATTATGACAACCACAAGGCGTATAAAATGCTCTAGGATTTACGTCGAGAAGTCTTTTTTGTACTCCTTGGTGTTTTCCTTTCATATTTGATCCATTGTCATATCCTTGTCCTCTTAAATTATTAATGTAAAGTCCAATATTTTTTATCTCCTATATAATAACTTCATAAAGACCTTTACCACTTGTATCATCCACTTTTAAAAATTCTAAAAAATATTCATTAATTTTTACTAGAGTAGTTGAAATATCCACACTTCTCAATACAAAAGTCATTTGCTCTTGATGGCTTGCATCTGGAGTGCAATCAAGTATGATTGAAAAGTACTTTGTTTCTTTAATCTCTTTAATTATTTTATTCTTGACTTCACTTGACAATAAGTTTATGAATTCATTTTGTATATTATGTCCAAAGTAATGATTATGAATTTCATCGTGCTTAATTCGTCGAATATGTTCTTGCATAATTGGATCAAATTCAGCTATCATTACTTAAAAAATTACCATTACTTTCTTGATAGATCTTTTTATTTGTTCCCCTAAATGCCAAATTATTTTTTCCAAGATTTTGATCACGACAATAATTCTTGTCAATACATTTTTCCAGTGCACTCTATCTCTATTAAAAAATTACCATTATTTTTATGCAATCTCATTTTTAAATCAATCCATGAGTTCATATTAATAATATGCTCGTTTGTTACTTCAAGAGCTTTGAGCTTAGCACTAAGATTTCTCCAATCATTACTACCTTCATTAGCTAGCTTACTGTTACAAATAGAATTTGTGCTAAATAATTTACAACAAAAATAAATTTTTTTATCCAAATCTTTAGAGTAAATTAACCATTTTCTTTCATGTTTTTCTCTGTTTGCCAATTTTTGAACATAGTGTGTTGTAGAAAACTATCGTGAGAATTTATCTTTTGGATAATTTATATCAGTCATTCTAATTGGTCCCTTTTCTACTAATACATCTCTCAACTTTGTATCTATACTATTTCATTGACTTGGATCATATATATATATATATATTTTTTTTTTTTTGAGATATAACTATTTAGATTATTTAAGAGTTTCTGATTATCGGGAACTGCATCACATTTTTTACCAATTTCTTCTAGATTTTTTTCTTGAATATTATTATCATCTAACTCAATTCTATTAGTAATTGTTCACTTGAAGAACATCCTCCCATATTTTTCGATTCAAGATTTTTATCATTTTGTTAAAAAATTTCAAGGGCTCCTTTTTGAGATTTATTTAATTCTTCAAGTTTTCTCTTTTTCTCTCTTTTTGTAAAACCCGAATTATATTTTCTAGTTGACATATTTAAATAATTCAATTGAATAAATTTTAACAATAATTAAAACAAGAATATATGCACTTATGAACTAAGAATATCAACACTAATAAATTTTAAAGAAAAACTATAAAATAAAGTTAGAATGATAAAACATATTTCATGAATTTGATAAGATGTATAACAATATTAAAATTGTGTTGAGTTCCTTCAAGCACTT
>JBCEWC010005030.1:0-25832 GCA_038996855.1 Solanum aculeatissimum | reverse complement strand
ACGGACCGTGGGGGTGGTCCGTGGACCTTAACTTAGCTTTTGGGGTGGGTCCTGGCCACCCCATGCTCTCTGGACCATTTGACAGAACCCCACATGGACTGTGAACAGTAACACAGTCCGTCAACCCCTCCCGTCAAACAATACTTAGACAATATTTCCAACGTGAACTTTCGGAGGACTTTTTGTTACACTTCACGAAGCGCTAAATGGTCCGTTCAAGGTGAGACATCTCATTCGAGGCACCGTCCAGCCTTCCTTAGAGCCAAAATCATAAGCCACACCTTGTACTAGCCACTGTCCACCTTAACGGAACAGTGGACAGCTCGTCAAGTGACAAACGGTCCGTTTGAGGATCCGTTGACCTACACTTGGCTTAGGGGTGGTTCCATGTCACCCCGAGCTCATTGTGACATCACATGAGACACTAGATGGACCGTTCAAAGTTTAACGGTCCGTGCAAATGTCCTTGGCCATTTCTTTGAGCCTATCTCCAATGGCTTCCGAATTTTAGACAGTCTCACTGTTTGGACCATATCCCCCTCATCCGATATCCAAATTGAGTGAAACCACTTGTGTTGCAAAGATAACTCAAAGAGATTCAATTGGATATGTAGTATCCCACATGGTTCAACCCAAACCAAAAGTTATGATTATGGGAAGCTCACTATCCAAACGACCTCTCTAGGTCCCAAAATGATCCGTTTTGCTTTCAGCCACTTAAATTCAACCCGTGGCTCCCAAATTTCAACCATGAATAGTATAACATCATACGAGATCAATCATAAGGAGTTTCAGAAATTTTTGGGTTGTTACAATAACCAACCTCCTATTGGTCATACTTCGTTCTCGTATTGTTGAAGGTGGTCAAGATTCAGAGGCCATGAATTTTTGTCTAGGAACCTACGAACAGGGATTATGGATAATAGTTTTAATTATGGGTCATAGACCCTTCCTTGTGGTAGGACATTAGGCAGGGATAGGGGAATTTCAAAACACAACAATGGATCTTGGGAACCTTCACGAGTCATGAAGACCCTTCATGGAAATCAATTATTTTAACCCCTCTCAGAATCTCATCTATGGATCCCATTTATGTCCAAAGAAACGTTTATGGACCGTAGAGTTGATTCGTGGAATGAGTCTTAAGGCTTGAAATATTTCCAAGTCTAGGAGTGAACCACAAGATCCCTTCTAGGATCGTAGAACCTTCTATAGGCCGTAGAAGCCGCTTTGTGGCCACTAATAGTGATTGCCACTCTCATACTTCTCTGGAATTTTGGATTTCATCATTAGGATATTTTAGAGGGTGTTACGATATCTACTCCTTGAGCCGTAGAAGCCACTTCGTGGTCACTGATAGTGATTGTCTTTCTCAGACTTTTCTTGGATTATGGATTTCATAATTAAGATATTTTAAAGGTTATTACAATATCTCCCTCTTGAGATCATTCGTCCTCGAATGATGATGAACTATGAGGCATCAAACACAAATACCATCAAGACATCAACTACTCAAAAACTTGAATACTCAAACATTAAGAATGGACATCATACTCAAAATTAGGAATAGGAATAGTACCTTCAACATCATCACTAGTAGGCACAAATAGAGGCGGGTATTTGACCTTGATATCTTCTTTAGCTTCCTATGTAGCTTCTTCAATAAATTGATTTCTCCATAAACACTTTGACATATGCAACTTCTTTGGTCCTCAACTTTTGGACTTGGAAATTAAGGATTTGGATCAAAATTTCCTCATATGACAAGTTATCATGTATCCCAACACTCTCAATAGGAACCACCAATGAAGGATCTCTCAAACACTTCTTCAACATTAAAATATGAAATACGAGATGAATGAAGGCTAACTCGGAGGATAACTTTAACCCATAGGTGACATTACCAACTCGCTTCATAACCTGGTAAGGATCAATGTAACATGGACTAAGTTTTCCTTCTTTACAAATCTCATTATACCCTTCATAGTTAAAACCTTAAAATACATCTAATTATTTACCTCAAACTCTAGATCTCTCTGTCTAACATTGGTGTAGGACTTTTGACAACTTTATGCAGTTTTCAACCATTCTTGAATGACTTTCACCTTTTTCATAGCTTTATGAACTAGGTCAAGTTCAATCAACTTAGCTTTACCAACTTCAAATCATCGAATTGGTGATCTATATCTCTTCCTATACAAGGCTTTATAAGGGCCATCTGAATGCTCAAGTATAACTATTATTATGTGAAAACTCAATAAGAGACAAATGATCATCCTAATCATCTTTGAAATCAATGACATAGGCTCTCAACATATCTACCAAAGTCTGAATTGTATGGTTTGCCTTGCCATCTATCTGAGGATGAAAAACAATGTTAAGATTCACCTTTAAACCCAAATCTTTCGAGAAGGACTTCCAAAACTAAGTAGTGAATTGGACACCTCGATCTAAGAAGATGGACACAAAAACTCCCTAAAGTTTGATAATCTCTCAAATATACTATCTGGTATAATCCTTTGTGGTGTCAATAGTCTTAACAACAAAGAAATGAGTTGATTTGGTCATCTTATCTTTGTTCACCCAAATCGAATCATGTTGCTTGCAAGACCGTGGTAAACCTGTAATGAAGTCTATGTTGATCATCTTCCATTTCCACTATAGAGTCTCTATGTGTTTGAGCTAAACCACATGGCCTTTGGTGCTCCACTTTGACTTGTTGGAAATTTAGGCATTTGAAGATATAGTCAACAATATCCTTCTTCATACCATTCCACTAATACACTTCCCTCAAGTCATGATACATCTTAGTAGAACCTAGATAAATGAAGTACTTGGAGTTATGAGTCTTTGCCATGATTTTATCTCTGAGATAAACCACCTTTAGAACACAAAATCTACCTCAATATTTCAGCACACCATCTCTCCCTTTTAAAGTGACCACTACCTTTTGCTTATGTATATCTTCCTTTAGTTGGAGCTGGACAAGATCTTGATCTTGCTTCTCCTTTACCTTTACTACTCATTCTGCATAATAACTCAACCGTACTTGGAATCAAGAAGTTGGACTCCCAATCCATACAAGTCTGTACATCTTTAGCCAATTCTCTCTTGTCCTCTTCAAAGCTTGCAGTACTACCTATAAACATCCTACTAAGTGCGTCAGCAACAATATTCACCTTGCTTGGGTGGTAATGAATGCTCATGTTATAATCCTTGAGCAATTAAGCCACCTTTTATTCCTCAAATTTAACTCATTCTGATAGAAGACGTATTTTAGGTTATTGTGATCGGGGAACACATCTACATGCACTCTATATAAATAGTGACACCAAATCTTAAGAACAAAAACTACAACTGCCAACTCAAGGTTATAAGTTGGATAAGTTTTTCCATGAATCTTAAGATGCCTGAAAGCATAAGAAATAACCTTACCTTTTTGCATCAGCACACAACCCAAACTAACTCTAAAAGCATCACAATAAATAACAAACCCATTAGTTCTCTTGGGTAGGGACAACATTGGCACAATAGTCAATATGGTTTTCAACTCTTGGAAACTTTTCTTGCATGCATTTGACTATTGGAACTTAGCTTTTTTTGAGTCAACTTAGTCAATGGGGCTGATACGAATGAAAATCCCTTTACGAATCATTGGTAATAACCAACAAAATGTAAGAAACTTTATATGTCAGTCAAAAAAGTAGGTCTGGGCCAATTCTTTATTGCTTTAATTTTTTGTGTATTTACCTAAATACTTTCACCAGATATGATATGGCCTAAGAATGCCACTGATGTAAGTCATAATTCACATTTTGAGTACTTTGCATATAAGTTTCTATCTTAGAGAGTCCGAAGAACAATTTGGAAATGGTTAGCATGCTCTTCCTTACTCCTGGAGTAGACCAATATATTGTTGACGAACACAATGACAAAAATGTCCAAGTATGGATTGAATACCCGGTCCATAACGTCTATAAAAGCTACAAGTGTGTTACTCTAACCAAAAGACATAATAAGAAACTCAAAATGACCATAACGGGTTCAGAAAGCCATCTTAAGGATGTCATATTCTCTCACTTTCAACTTACGGTACCATGATAGATCATATATTCTAGGAAGAGGATCCCTATTTTTAATGGTGAGCTTATTTAGTTGGCAATAGTCAATACACATCCTAGTGGACCCATCCTTATTTTGCATGAATAGAATAGGAGTGCCCCAAGGTGAGATACTCAACCTAATGAATCTCTTACAAGAATATATTAATTATTACTATTTTAGCTCTTTTATCTAGGTGGGTGTTATTCTATATAGTGAAATAGAAATAGGTTGAGTATCAGGAAAAATATCAATCTCAAAGTCTATCTCTCTATCAAGAGGGACTCCAGGAAGATCACCAGGAAACTCATTAACGATAGAAACTAACTCAAGGGATAAGGTATCCTTATTAACATCTTTAACTTGAACTATATGATAATACACCCTTTGGAGATCAACATTTTGTTCATAAGGTAAGACATAAAATGACCCTTAGGTACATAGAGACTTCCTTTCTACTCTATGATAGGCTCATTATAAAACTAAAACTTAGCAACTCGAGTCCTACAATCAACTATGGCACAACAAGATTAAAGCCAATCCATGCGTAGAATAGCATCAAAATCAACCATGTCCAACTCAACTAAGTCACCCATGGTATCTCTATGATAGATGGATACGGTTCAAACTCTATAGACTCTTTTAATAAGATAATAGGTGTAGATACATGAAAAGGCTCAAGAAGACTCTCAGGAAGGATCTCAAACTTATTAGTCGGATACGGAATCATAAAAGACAACATTATACCTGGATCAAGTAAGGCATAAACATCAAAAGAAAAGACTCAGAGCATAGCAGTCACAACATCTGGTGAATTCTCTTTGTCATGTCGAGCACCTATAGCATACAAATAATTTGTGCGATACTACTGAAGAAGAAGGAGCCTTATTACCCTCATCATTCTATCTCTACATAAGATAATTCTTTAGGAAGTATTCTATCTTACCACACTTGTAGCAACCATTAGTTTCATTGCAACATTTACTTAGATGGAGTCTACCATACTTACAACATCAGTATTTTCCTTTCGATCCTTGGGATATACTCCTATCTATGAACCTTGAGATTTATAATTTTGTTGACCCTTTTGAGCCGGTTCAGCATCCTCACCAAAACTTTTTCCCATTGGTTGTACTAAATATGACCCACATCTTTGAGTTGGTAGGAAGCAAGTTCCCCTTCCTTAGTCTTCGTTGCTTGCGTTGCCTTTAGGACCTTCCACATATCATTTATAAAGTTTTGTGGATCCTCATCAACCTTAGACACTGTGAGGATTTACGAGTTTATTCTCAAGAATCTATAGTCTTCATAGAAGTTAACGCCTCTTGAGTGTTAGTGTTTTAAGTAGGGGTGTCCTATTTTCTTGCTCGAGAAGAGACTAGCTGGGTGAGCATAGCTTTGACTCTCCTAAATTCATATTCTAAAGTTGGGTGGGTCTAAGTAGTAAGAATTTGAGGAGCTTTAGTAGTCCTCATAGGCTGTCCTCTAGTCCTTGATCTAGTAGATGCCTCTGATGTTGGGACTTCAATATTGGCAATGCTTCTTTGGTTGACGGAGTGCTTTGGAGACATTGTCTACTAACGCGTAACACACGAGTTAGAAAGAAATTATTATAGAGTTAACTCTATCACACGAACTTAGAAATCAAGAAAATGAAACAATTCTTTAATGTCCTATAGCCTCTTGATTATAAGTGTGGTGCATAACACACTCATAAGCAAGACTCAACTAGACATGATTTCATAGACACAACTTCATAGGCACTCTACGACTCTTGAACCTTGTGTTCGATAACAAGTTCTTCATGCCCCAAGAGGGTACCCTAGACGTGACCAACACTAAAAAAACATGGTTGATCCCCAAGTGAACCACTTGATCTTATCACTCGCTCAATTATGCGGAAGACTTAATAATCAAAGAAATAGTCTTGTGGGCCTTTGGATATCACAATCAATAAATAAGTGACTCAAACATACCTAAATTAGTAGCTATATATTAATAAGGATAGGTTTCAACTAGACTCAAAGTATATCATCTCACTCAGTCTCTGAAGCCCCTATTAACTATCAAGAAGGTACCAAGACTAGTCCAAGGCTACCTCAAAACTATGATAAAGGAATAGACTAAAAATAAGAGATAATTTTCCGAATATTAGGAAGTTTCACCAAGACTTTGAGAATACTTAGAATCTTCAATGAATCATCTGTTATGAAACCCTAGTACCTATATCTTTATCATAAAAGATATAACATCGATTGACATCAATACATGGAATGTACAGTATGTAAAAGGGTTGAGTAGAACAATATGCATCAAAGATATTCAAGAAAGAATAAGCTCAACTCAACATCAATATGTTATACAAGTTTAAAATAGTATGAAGAATGCTTTTCATCAATCATCAATAAAATTATGCAACTCAATAAAATAATGTAATTACTCATAGGGAGTTTCTCTAACCAACACCCATCACCTATGAGATAGTGATGGTACAACAAACTCACTAGTATTGTCATAGCTGACCAATACTTGTCATAGTAAGAGATGCTCAACCTCTTTGGATCCAATAGAAAAAGTCCTCTTTTGTCATGCTTGCTACATAGTTTATGGGATTCAAGTTACCTCTATTCAGACTCTTATCCAAATTGGTGCTCAATACTACTCCCAATATATATATATATATATATATATTCTCTTATATAATAGACAACTTAGTTGAGCAGCTTAGGGTCGTCGTGCCTGCTTCATCTGCTTGGTGGTTCAGGCCTAACATCTTAAGTCTAATGTTCCGAGATTGAACCTCAACAACATCAAATTTTTTAATCAGCTACTTCAAGTAGAGAGGTGACTATAACATGTCTGCCTAATTTTACGATGACTACTAAAGTATCTGCTTAATTTTACTATGTCAAGGCAGTTGTAAGCAGGCAGCTGCAAGAAGGCAACTGAGTATTAAATTAATGTATCTGCTTAGTTTTGCTATGATTGCTAACATGTTTACTTAATTTTAAACGCGTCTACAAAAGTGTCTACGTAATGGCTATTAAAGTGTCTGCATAATTTTGCTGTGTTATTTCTATTAATTATTATTTAATTACTTCTTCAGCTGCCTCAACTATAAAATTACAATAACGTGTCTGCTTAATTTTTCGGTGACTATTAAAGTGTCTACTTAATTTTACTTTGCCATTTTTATTAATTATTATTTAAATATTTTTCCATCTATCTCAACTGTGAAATTGCATATTACCCAATCATAAATTATTTTCCTGTGCCTGACTATTAACGTGTCTACTTAATTTTACAATGTCATTTTTATTAATTATTATTTATTTATTTCTTCGTCTACTTCAACTATGAAATTACAATATTACTCGTAATAAATTATTTTCCCCTGTAGGAGTAATACGTATTATTTAAAAACTATTTGAAAATATTATATATTCAGATAATTAAAAAAAATTAAAAATATATTAAAATTATTAATTCTCCAAATTTTACCTAGATTGCAGAAATAACATATATTGGGCCCATGCAGCGCACGGTCCTGACCACTAGTATATATATATGCGCATATATCAAGTAAAATACTCAATTCGTCTGACTTAGCCTTGTTGGACTTTAAATTAAACATCAATCTAATCTCAAATCATCATCATCAACTTTCACCAAAATTATACTTTAAAAATTATTTACATTATCATTAAAACGTATGCTCAAAACATCATTTAACGAATGCTTAAATTCATCAAAGCTCATTTAAACAATGCGTCAATTCCATCATCAAATAATATATGAAAAAGTCATGATTATCAACTCAACTAGGATTCATGAAAAGTAACCATGAACAATAATTTCAACTGTATGAGAGAAAAAATAATAAAAATGTTAATGCATAATGATATATAAACAATATGAGAAGAATTATCTCATCTGATATTCAAAAACTAAGTTTTGACTCAATTCAATACTCAATTGAAGTGAAAATGTAGGTGTTGGGCGAATGGACGAACTCAATCCAATTCTATGATTACCTTACATACCTAGAAAGATTGAGACTTTACTTGGAATTAGAAGATCTTGATAGAATTGCTTGAATTGAGCTTTTTCTTCTCTTAAATTAGCTCTCAAAGCATTCTAACTGATTATGAAGGTATGGGTACCATTGAGTATTGATCAGAGTTTTATTTTAATCCCAAAATATCAAGGGTTTAACTAGAGAAGGACAAAAAAAGATGATAATAACTCTCATTAAAACTGGCGGACAGAACCACAAGACCCCATTTATGGGTCGTGGCTTAATTTATGGCCCATAGAAGGCCCTCTTGTAGTTTCGTAAAACATTTAGGCCTTAGTCTACAACCATCCTCTTATGGATCGTAGATCTATTGATGGATCGTACTTAGGTCTTATCCTGTCGAAGGTGGTCAAGGTTTAGAGGCCATGAATTTTGGTCTAGGAACCCATGAACATGGACTACGTATTGTAGTCTTAATTATGGATTGTAGACTCTTCCTTGTTGTTGGACATTTATTTAGGATGGAATAACTATAAAACACAAAATATGGATCATAGGAACCTTTACGAGTTGTGAAGATCCTTCATGAAAATCAGGGATTTTAATCCTCTCTCAGGATCTCATCTACAAACTCCATTTATGGTTTGTAGAAACTTTTACGAGTCTTAGAGTTGATTCATGGAATGATTCTCAAGACTTGAAATTTTTCTGAGTCTAGGAGGGAACCACAAGACCCCTTTTATGGATCATAGAACCTTCTACGAGCCATAGAAGTTACTTCGTGGTCACTGACAGTGACTATCTTTCTCAAATTTTTCTGGGATTTAGGATTTTCTAAATTAGAATGTTTTAGGGGAATTTACACCAAGTACAAGAAATCTTCTTTTAAAAAACTATTTATTGAAATCATATACTTTTTTTAGATCAACTTTCTTAAAACATCTAGGAGATACCTTTTCTAAGTATCATTTCAAGATTTCATGACTAAATAAAATATTACCAATGGTGCTATTATCGTCGGTAAATTTAGACTGTGAATGAATCATTATATGACTTATAACAGTCTTAATTCTATTAGTTAAGATTATGATAATAATCTTATAGGCAATAATTAACATGCTATAAATTTATAATTCTTTATTTAAGTAGGGGTTGAGACTTTGGATATAAAGGTTATAGTAGAAATACTGTCAGTATGAAGAAGCTTCCCTGAGACAAAAAGTTCTATAATAACACTAGTAACATCATTTTCAACCACAATTCAGTATATAATAAATAAGTTTACAGAAAAGCCATGAGTACCTGAGGTCTTCTCCTTGACCATTCTATTGACTATGGTTGGGATCTCTTGGTTAGTGATTGGGGCAATCATCACACTTGTGTTGTAATGAGACATGGACTATCTATGAAGATTTTCATCTTTGGTCATGGTAGTTTTCTAACTGTAGTACCCATTAGATTGGAAAAAAATGAGATGAGTTCATTCTCTACAAGTTATAAAATTTTGCAATTTAATTTTATTAAATCATGATAAAGTTATAGAATTTCTACTAGCCTTGATCTTTATTTGAGCATGAAAATACTTAGTGCTTGAATCCTCATTAGTTGTTTAACTGACCTTGAATTTTTGTTTGTAAACATGCTCTTTTACATCACTCCACTTTCTTATCTCGCGAAGCATTTGTTGTCCTATGCTATCAATTGAATATTCAGAGGTTGGGCTGCAGTCTAATGTTGTATTATTTTTGAAATCAACCTAACTAACTGTAACTCCGACTACATGTAATGATCCTAAAGTTTATTTTTAATTATTTTAAAAAATATCATTTTAGCACTATCAAAAATTACTCGAGTCATGTTTGATCAATTTATGAGATTGATTTTGGAGTCTTATTGACAAGTTGAATTTTTTTTGAAATTTTTGAGTTTTGAAGGATTAAGTTGTTCAAAAGTAATTTTTGGTTCTAAATGGATACAAGTCTTAGAATATAAATCTATTAGTTCCAACAACTCCAAAATGTGAAATTTAGTCTAGGAGCATCATTATTTTTCTATTTTGAGGCCGTTTCGTGAATTTGAGGTCTTAAGTTGAAAGTTTAAGTTAACTTGAATCAATGTTTGACTTTGGTCCACATTTGGAGTTTGGATGCTTGGAATGAATTTTTGAAAATTTTATTGGATTCAAGAGGTGATTTTAAGCCATGAAAGAGCTTCAGTGAATGGGAATTTTGAAGTGTCAAGCCCCTGAAGAGTACACTAGACGTGGCTGACACTCAGAGACTATTGCTAACCCCCAAGCGAATCACTTGGCCTTATCACATTTATTCAATCATAATCTAACAGTGGAAGACATTAACTATCAAGAATACTTAATGGAAAGCAACAACAAATTGATAATCAAAAGCCAAAGACCAAACAGTCTATTAATCAATTGAGTAAGACTAACATGAAAGAAACTAGCCAAAACCACTATCCAATCATAACTCGACAATCTAATCTATGTAGACACTAAATCTTCTGACCAAATAGTGCCAATGACAGGTCCATGACTACCTCAATATAAAATAAAAAGGCTAAACTCAAAGATAGAAGAGAAAACATGATATCCTCCGAATGCAGGGGATGACTCACCATATAACTGAATTCAAATGGGTCTTAATGGGGCACCTGTTGATGACCATTTAACTATCTCTGCATCATTAAAAGATGCAGGCCCAAATGGGCGTCATTACGTGGAATGTACGAGTATGTAAAATGGTAGAATAAAACATGTAAAGGTAGAATAACATCAACCCAAGTAACTCAAATCAAGAAAGTAGGAAACTCAATCACCATGTCAAGAGTCTAAAGTAAGATTATAATTTAAACTATGACCACTCATACACCATCTAATCCAATCAACTTAGAGTACTATCAAGACCTATATGCCAGTTTCTCTAACCGATAACCATCACCTATAAGCTGATGATGTTACAACAAAGCAATGTCATTGCTACATTCATTCAATACCTTTTTAGTTTAGAGGGCATCCCATCAGTGGATCCACAATCAATAATATCAAATCTTATTTTTGGGACAGTAGGGAAACATTCGATTTTATGGTTCATTCCTCTCCTATGTTGACTACGTAGTTATTGAGTTTAAGTTGGACTTACTCTTATTCAATTCGGTGCTCAATACTCCTCATAAGACTCAACATGCTTATTATCAATCCTATGGTTAACTCATTCAATTTGTCTCTTTGGACATTTGTCAAGTCAATGCATCACATTAACTATCAACTATTGGATAAGGAACATTCTTTTAGGATTAGTTCATGACTCGTAAAGACTCTCTATCATCCATCAGTCCAACTCATAATATTTTGGTACAAAAGTAGAGTTAAGACATTTATGAATTTTGTAGACTCTTCAGGCTCAAATCATACTCATGTACACCCAATTAGATGCAATATATAAAATAATAAAAATTCATTCTAGAGTTCATATAGAAAAGCAAAATCATCTATTTCAAGTGTTTAATTCATAAAAACTATCATTCATGCAAGAGTATATATGAAGACATTAGGATGTAAGTAAAACTTTGAAAAAACATTTATGAAAGACTCAATTCATTCACATCTCAATCAATTCGGGTTATGGGGCATATGGAAGAACATAAACCTTGTTCAAGTTAACCTTACATACCTAGAAGATTTGAATTTTGGAATAGCATGGAAGAACTCACAAGATTCCCTTAAAATCCTAGCATTTTCTCCCCTTGAAACATTGCTCTAAGTTTTAAGAATGTGTTTTAGCATAAAAAGGTTAAATAGATATTTTTAGGGACTTAATTTAGTATAAAACCATCAAATTTAGGCTTTTAAAGGGTGAGAAAAAGACCAAAATAACTCTTCTTAAAACTCTGCCAAAGTCGTCCACAGGTCAATCTACGGCCCGTAGAAATTTCTATTGTCTGTAGAAACCATTCATAAATTTTAAGCAAATTTCAGGGTCTCTGGATCCATTCTACGAGCCCAAAGCATGATCCATAAAAGCATCTATGACCCGCGATTGGGTCCATCAAGTTAGGAACTCAAAAATGGACTTTCTAAAGTTTTTTCACGAGTTAACAGGATGGGCCATCATTCAAACCGCGACCTGTATGTTGGGTCATCATTTCACTCTACACTAGTAGTTCATAGTAAAATGGTCATAACTTTTTACTACAAACTCCAAATGAGGAGAAATTAATGGAGTTGGAAATCTAATTCAAAGACCTTTAATTTGGTAGGTCATAGGCCACCTAATTCCTTGTGTGCTTCAAGTTATGGTCATTTAAAGTTTACCCTTGTAAAATATCATGGGAGAACTCAATTGATAGGAAAGTTTTGAACTTGACTAAGTACTAAAGGTCTCTTATGACCCTAATCCACTTCCCATATATAAGAATGAGGCTTGAAGCATATGTACATATAAGGAATCACTAAGTTCAATCTTATATATTTATGATAAAAAAATTCGGATCCCAATAGTAGAGTCATGAGGTGTTACAATATCTCCCCCTTAAGATCATTCGTCCTTGAACAATGAGTAACTAGGAGACTTATCAAGCTTGAATACTATCAAGAACTCAAATAATCAGATACTCAAATACGCATACTCAAGAAATCAATTTCTACTTAGGATTTAGAATTAGAACATTATATCTAACATCATCATTAAGCACGAATACAATCAAAGACTTGCATAGTCAAATACTCATAGACTCAAGAGGTGCATCAACTTAGAGATAAAAACTTAACTCACTAATAGAGAAGTAACTTAAAGAACAGAAATGAATCATTACCATCAATTTCATCATTACAAGGCACGAATAGGTGAGGGTATCTAGCCTTCATATCCTCTTTAGCTTCCCATATGGCCTCTTCAATGGATTAACTTCTCCACAACACTTTTACAAACACAACCTCTTTAGTTCTCAACTTGCAAACTTGACGATCAAGAATCTGGACTGAATTTTCTTCATAACTCAAACTATCCTTTACTCCAATGCTTTCAACAGGCACAACCAAGAACGTATCTCCCAAACACTTCTTAAGCATAGAAATGTGAAAAATTTGATGGATGACTACTAGCTCTTGTGGTAGCTCCAACTCATAAGCTATATTTTCCACTCTCTTCACAATTTGGTAGGGACCAATGTATCGAGGACTCAACTTTCCCTTCTTCTAAATCTCATTGTACCCTTCATGGGTGACACTTTCAATTATACCAAATTGTTCACTTTGAACTTTAGATCCCTTCTCCTAACATCAGTGTAGGACTTTTGACAACTCTGTGCCATTTTCAATCTCTCTTGGATGATCTTCACCTTCTCCATATCTTGGTATACAAAGTCTATCCCAATCAACCCAGTTTCACCCATCTCGAACTATCCAATCGATGATCTACATCTCCTCATATAGAGAGCCTCATAAGGAGCCATTTGAATGCTCGAATGGAAACTGTTAAACCTCAATCAGAGGTAAGTGGTCATCCCAATTACCTTTGAAGTCAATGATGCAGGACCTCAACATATCCTCCAAGGTTTGTATCATCCATGCTGCCTGACCATCAGTCTGAGGATGGAAAGCAGTGCTAAGGTTCACCTTCAAACCTAGGCCTTTTTAAAGGACTTCCAGAATTGGGCAATGAATTGAGCTCCCCTATCTGATATATAGACAAAATAACTCTATGCAATCTAACAATTTATAGTCCTCTGCCGTATTAGTAGTATTTACCGCCAATAAGTGGGTTGATTTAGTCATCCTATCTACAATCACCCAGATCAAATCATGTTGTCTACGAGACCTTGGTAAACCTGTGATGAAATTCATATTGATTATTTCCCATTTTCATTCTAGAATTTCAAAATTCTGGGTTACTCCAGAAGGCCTTTGGAGCTCAACTTTTACTTATTGGTAGTTTGGGCACTTAGAAATAAAGTCTGCAATGTCTCTCTTCATCCCATTCCATCAGTACACCTCTCTGAAGTTATGGTACATTTTAAAAGACCCTGGATGGATAGAATATCTAGCGTTATGGGCTTTTACCATGATCCTTTCTCCAATACTATCAATATCTAGAACACAAAATCTATTTTGATATCTCAATACCCTATCTCCCCCTTTAACAAAAGCCATCACTTTATGCTTATACACATTTTCCTTCAATTAGAGTAAGATGGGATCATTGTCTTGCTTCTCCTTGACCTCTACTACAAGAGATTATATAGACCTATTATGCAAAAGTATTCCACCTTCACTAGATTTATCTAGTTGAATTCCTAATCGTGTCAATTTGTGCACCTCTTTGCCAACCCTTTCTTCTCTTCTTCCACCTGCTAAGAGCATCAGCAACCATATTAGTGTTACTTGGGTGGTAAAGGATGCTTATGTCATAGTCCTTGTGCAACTCAAGCCATATCTTCTGCCTCAAGTTAAGCTATTTCTAGGTGAATATATGTTGCAGGCTCTTATGGTCTGTGAATACATCGACATGTGCTCTATATAAGTAGTGACGCCGAATCTTGAATGCAAACACCATCGTAACCAATTCTAAGTCATGAGTTGAATAGTTCCTCTCATGGTTCTTAAGCTGTATGGAATCATAAGCTATGACCTTATCTCTATGCATCAAAACACATCCCAATCCCACTCTAGAAGCATCATAGTAGATCACAAAGTCATTAGTCCCCTCAGATAGAGTCAATACTAGCACAATCATCAATCTGGTTTTCAACTCCTAAAAACTCTTCTTACACTCATCACACCACTAAAACTTATCTTTCTTTTGAGTTAAATTAGTCAATGGCGGGGATATAGAAGAGAATCCCTCTACAAATCTATGATAGTAACCAGCCCAACCTAGAAAACTTCTTATGTCAGTTAGAGAGGTAGGTCTAGATTTGTTCTTAAACTGCCTCAATCTTCTGTATATTCACTCGAATACCATCACCAAAGATAACATGGCCTAAAAATAACACCAATTTAAGCCAGAACTCACATTTTGAAAATTTGGCATACAACTCCCTATCCTTAAGCATCTGAAGAATAATTCGATGGTGATCGACATGCTCTTTCTCATATCTGGAGTACACCAATATGTTATTAATAAATACAATCACAAACATGTCAAGGTACTATCTGGATACTCTATTCATCAATCCCATGAAAGCAGAAAGAGCATTGGTCAGTCCAAAAGACACTACCAGAAACTCAAAGTGACCATATCGGGTTTGAAAAACCACCTTTGGGATGTCACATTCTCTCACTTTCAATTAGTGATAGCCTGATCTGAGGTCTATCTTGGAGAAAATAGTGACATCTTAAATTTGGTCAAATAAGTCATCTATCCTTGGAAGAGGATATTTGTTCTTAACGACCACCTTATTCAATTGGCGATAATCTATACACATTCTGAGGGAACCATCTTTCTTTCGCACAAATAGAACAAGGGTTCCCCACGAAGAGACACTTAGCCTAATAAATCTCTTATCCAAGAGATCTTTCAACAACTCTTTTATTTCTTTCAACTGTGTGAAAGCCATTCTATATGGTGGAATAGAGATACACTGAGTATAAGGGAGAACATCAATCCCAAAGTTGATCTCCCTATTAGGAGGGACTCTAGGAAAATCTTCAGGGAAGACATCAACAAACTCATTGATAATCAAAACCAACTCAAAGGGTGGACACTATACATCATCAACCTTAACTCACACGAGGTAATAGATAAATCCTTTAGAGATTAGCTTTCAAGCCCTAAGGTAAGAAATAAACTTACCCTTAGGCACTGTAGAACTACCCTTCGACTCTATAATAGGCTCATTTAAAAATTGAAATTTGACCATCTGGGTTCTACAATTTACAAAGGCATAACAGGCGTGAAACCAATCTATACCAAGAATCACATCAAAGTCAATCATATCTAACTCTACTAAGTCTTCCAAAGTATCTCTATGATAGATAGACACCATGCAACCTGTATATACCCTTTCAACTAAAATGGACTCACCAACAAGAGTGGAAATACTAAAGGGCTCAAGAAGACATTCAGAAAGGATTTCAAATTGACTAGCCATATATAGAGTTACAAATGATAAAGTGACATCTGGGTTAAGCAAGGTATACACATCATAGGAAAAGACTCGAAGCATACCCGTAACAATATCTGGTGTAACTTCTTGATCCTATCGATTGCCCATTATATACAGACCATTTGTACCCCTACCTGTATTAGTAGTGATACCTCTCTGATTACCTCTGGATGAAGACTAAGCTTTATTACCTCCATCACCCTACCTCTTCATTGGGCACTCATTTCGAAAGTGACTAGTCTATCCACACCTATAGCAAGTATTTGTGCCCTCACAACACTTACCCAGGTAGAGTCTGCTAGACTTTCCACATAATGGTTTCCCTCTCAAACCTTGAGTCATACTAGCTTGGGATTAAGAACCCTAAGCTCTAGAATTCTGATAACCCCAATGCTTTTGACCATACTTGTTACTCAGAGCTGGTGCACTTGCTGAGCATAGTGCATAATTCAAAGACCTTTTCTTAAAATAGGACCTTCCCCCCTTACTTTGCTTATGCTGGCTAGGCTCATGCCCTACTGACTTAGCCTTCTTACTTAAATGCTCCTCCCTATCCCTCTTATTATCCTCCTTAACTTGTTGCGCCTAGACCATAATCCTAGAGATGTCCATGCTCGAAATCAGCAAAGTCGCTTTGCCCTTCTTTTTCACATAATTGCCCAAATCAGATATGAACTTTCTCATTCTAGATTTCATATCAGGGACCATCTGTGGAGAATACCTGGATAGTTGTATGAACTTAAGGCTATGTTCTTTGACAGTTATCCACTCCTACTTCAAGTTAACAAACTTCTCAACCTTCGTCTCCTTAAACTCTTATGGAAAGAAGTGATCAATAAAGACACTCTCAAAGTCATCTCAAATAGCAGGCTCAAGATCCTCACCTCGGCTCTCTTCCCATTGATTGTACCAAATATTTGCCACATCCTTAAGTTGATAGGAAGCAAGTTCAATTCCCTCAGTCTCAGTCGCATGCATAAATTTCAACATCTTCCACATCTCATCACTAAAGTTTTGGGGCTCTTGTTCAACCTTACACCTTGTGAAGACTGGTTTCATCCTCAGGAAATCTCTAAGTCTCATCACAACAGTTGACACTTGGGAGCTAGAACTAGGAGCCTGTAAACTCTGATTCCCATTCTGGATGGCTACCAATTGGGTGAGCATAGTGATAGCTCCTCTGAAGTTAGCCTCTGTAGTAGAAGTAGGCAAAGCAGTAGCTGCTTGGGATCTAGCAGGTCGACCTCGCCTTCTCATCTCCATTTGAGAAGGCACCTCTGGTGGAGGATTCTCAGTATTGCAAGCTGAAACATCTCTTTGTGTGGTGGTACGCTTAGGAGGCATGATCTGCAAACGCGTGACACAGGAATTAGATATATACTTTAATAAAGTTAAACTCTATCGCATGAACTTAGAGTACAAAAGAAATGTAACCATTTCTAATATCCTATAACCTCCTACTAATAAAGTGTGGTGAACAACACACTCATAAACAAGACTCTACTATGGCTTCATAGACTCCCTAGGACACTTTAACTATGTGCTCTAATACCAAGTTTGTGATGCTTCGGGAGGGTACCCTAGATGTGGTCAGCACTCAAAGACTATTACTAGCCCCCAAGTGAATCACATGGCCTTATCACATTCATTCAATCATAATCTAACAACGAAAGACATCAACGACCAAGAATACTTAATGAAAAGTAACAACAAATTAATTATAAAAGGCCAAAGGTCAAATGATCTATCAATCAACTGAGTAAGACTAGCATGAAAGAAACTAGACAAAAACACTATCCATCATAACTCGACAATCTAGTTTGTGAAGCCTCTAAATCATCTGACCAAATGGTGTCAATGATAGGTCCATGGCTACCTCAATATAAAATTAAAAGGCTAAAGTCAAAGCTAGAAGTGAAAACATGATATCCTTTGAAAGTAGGGGAGGACTCACCAATCAGCTGAATGCAAATGGGTCCTCAATGGGGTACTTGTTGATGACCGATAGTACTTGTCTCTACATCATGAAAAGATACAGGCTCAAATGGACGTCAGTACGTGGAATGTATGAGTATGTAAAATGGTAGAATGAAAATGTAAAGATAGAATAATATCAACTCAAGTAACTAAAATCAAGAAAGTAAGAAACTCAATTAGCATGTCAAGAGTCTAAAGTAAGATTACAGTTTAGACAATAACCACTCATATACTATCTAATCCAATCCACCCAGAGTACTATCAAGACCTAAAGAAGTTTCTCTAACCAACAACCATCACATATGAGCAGTGATGATACAATGAAGTGATGTCATTACCACATCCACCAATACCTTGCCAGGGTAAAGGAAATCCTATTGGTGGATCTACAATCAATAACATCAAGTCCTCTTTTTGGGACAGTAGGAAAATATTTGATTTTATGATTCAATCCTCTCTTGGGTTGGCTACGTAGTTTTTTGAGTTCAAGTTGGACTTTCTCTTTCTCAATTTGATGTTTAATACTCCTCCCAAGACTCAACAAGCTCATAAGACAATAATCCTACAATTAACTCATTCAATTAGTTCTTTGGACATGTGTCAACTCAATTTATCGCATCAACTATCAACTCTTGGATTAGAAACATTCTTTTAGGATTAGTTCATGACTCGTAAAGACTCTCTATCATCCATCATTCAAACTCATAATACTCAGGTACAAAAGTAGAGTTAAGATATTTATGACTTTTGTAGACTTTCGAGCTCAAATCATACTCATGTATACCCAATTAAATGCAATATATAAAATAATAACAATTCATTCTAGGGTTCATGTAGAAAAGTAAAATCATCTATTTCAAGTGTTTAATATATAAACACTATCATTCATGCAATATTATGTAGGAATACATTAGGATTTAAGTAAAGTTTTCAAGAAACATTCATGAAAGACTCAACTCATTCACATCTCAATCAATCCGGGTTATGGGGCACATGGAAGAACATAATTCATGTTCGAGTTAGGCTTACATACCTGAAAGATTTAAATTTTGGAATAGCATGGAAGAACTCACAAGATTCTCTTGAAACCCTAGCGTTTTCTTTCCTTGAAACATTGCTCTAAGTTTAAAAATGTGTTTTAGCATAAAAAGGTTATATAGATATACTTTGGGAATTAATTTGGTATAAGATCATCAAATTTAGCTTTGAAAGGGTGGAAAAATATCAAAATAATCCTTCTTATAATATTGTCAAAGTAGTTCATGGGTCAATCTATGGCCCGTAGAAACTTCTACGGTCCATAGAAACCCATCCACAAATTTTGGGTGAATTTTGAGGTCTTTGGATCCATTCTACGAGCCCAAACCATGGCTCATAGAAGCATCTACAATTCGTATTTGGTCCATCAAGTTGGGGACTCAAAAATGGACTTTCTGAAGTTTTTTCACGAATTAACAGAATGGGTCATCATTCAAACCATGACCCATAAGTTAGGTCATCATTTTACTCTACACTGGTAGTCTGTGGTAAAATAGTCTATCCAATTCCTTGTGTGCTGAAATTTATGGTCATTTAAATTTGATCCTTGTAAAATCTAATGCGAGAAACTCAATTGATAGGAAAGTTTTGAACTCGACTAAGTACTATAGGCCTCTTATGACCTTAATCCACTTCCTATATATAATAATGAGACTTTAAACAGAGGTACATGTAAGGAAACTCTAAGTTCAAGCCTATGTATTTATGACAAAATTTGGATCCCAATAATAGGGTTATAGGGCATTACATTGAGGGTATGATTCCATTGAGTCCAAAATATCGATTTAGGGTAGCATATATGGTTTGTGTGTATGGGGTTTCAAATGAATCTTGAGGGTCCTTTTTTAGATTTTAGAAGTTGCTGATTTTCTGGTGTCTGACATTCTTTTTTGCATTCATGGAGCCTTGGCTACGATTGCGGAGGATAGTGCTATCCCTTCTCCGTGTTCAAAAATCACCGCCCATGTTCTTGGAGTGTATTGACATTCCCTTCTCCGCATTTGTGGTTTCTAGTCCATGTTCACTAAGTACAATATAGTTTCTTCTCCGTATTCTTAGAGTAATCACTTCGTTCATGAAGATCAAATGGGCCTGGAAAAATTTTATTTTTTTAAAATTATAATTTCTTCCTCATTTTCCTTTTTTGAGCTTTGAGAACTCTTGGTGGCTATTTTAAAGAGAAATTTCAAGATAAATCCATTTGGTACATGATTTTGACTTATAATCTTCATTTTTCATTTATTATTTCTTGGTTCTAACCTTTGATTCTTGGTGTTGAATTTCAAATTTTATGGGTTTCTTCAAGAATACGAATTTTTGATAAATTATTGAATAGGGGCTGATTTTAATTTTATTTTAAAATTGGTTTTCACCATTGTTTTTGTAACGATTTGGCCCAGCACTATGAAGTATTGTCTACTCTTGGGCTTAGTCCATCACGGATTTTTCCCTTTGGACTTACCCCAAAAGGCACCTCATAGTATTAGATCCAGGTCTTCACTTAAATAGCCAGAATTCTCCCTCTCTTTTCTAATGTGGGATTTGCCTAAGTGAGCCATTCATTATGTATATCCATCCCTGCACCCACCCCTCGTAGAGACTTAGTGTTCTCACTAAGGTTTTCCCCACCACCGTACTAGTCGAGAGTAAACTCTGATACCACCTGTAATGATGCAACTCGCTAGTGGTATTGTCCGCTTTGGGCCTAGGTCTGCATGACTTTAAATTCACTAGTAGGTAAGACATATTTACTTATATACCCAACATCTCTCCTATGTTTTACTGATGTGGAACTTCTCATCTTAAGATGGGTTGTTACAAATTTTAAAATACTTCAAGGAATGTAATTATGTATTAATTTCTAATTTTGCCCTTACTTTCACGAGAACAAAATTTTGAGGTTATTTTCAATTTGGTTTTCAAAATCAATGAATTGAGTATGATTGTTCTCATATTCTTATTATGATTCTATGTTTGAATAGACTTTGTTGATTTAGAGACTCATCGAAAAGGAGAAGCTAAAGTAACAAAGTAGTGATTATTTGGAATTGAGGCAAGTGGACTTTTGACCATTCGTTAAGTATATGGTACCTTGTATTATCTTATTTGTGTTGGAGAGTAATTGGGATTTTGATTTCTATGTCATACTTGCATGTTATGTGATCTAAATGATAAAAAAAGGGATAATAAAAAGGAATTTGTTGATGAGTTGATAAGTAATGTGTTAAGGAGATCTTAAATTACACTACATGCATCCCTTGGTGATATATCATGATCATGTAATATGAAATTTGTCATTCTTTAATCATGTCATTAAATGTATCTATTGTCATTGGTTCTATGATAGTATATTATACAAAGGATATGCAACACACTGTGATAATTTATTATACTAGGGACATATCATGTGTCGTAGTAATATATTACATGAGGGAGATGCCACACACCATAGTAATATATTTTATATGGGACGTGCCACACACTGTGATAATATATTATATGAAGGACATGACACACGCCGTGGTAACTACCATACAAGGGATTTACCATCATCTCTGGTAGTTACATGGACTAATTAGTCCTTCATGAGTTTCAGTCTAAGTCTCAGCGGATTTGTGACATTAGATCAAACATGCATTATTCCTTATATAACATTGTCATTGCACTTCATCTTTCTTAATTTAATGATATTTGAAAGAATTAACTTGTACTCTTTTCTTATGTATGTTGAGTTATTTCATTGGTCCTTCCTTATTTTGTATTATAGGCTAATTTTACTCATGCAAGTTGTAGTTATAGAGGATCAGATGGATGTTGAAGGAGTACTTGTGTTTTGTATAACTTTTCTTAGGGTGAAGAGGACTGCTTGTTGGATATTGTATTGTTTGGTACTCGCCCATTGTTTTTACATTGTGTAGGCTGTAAGCTTAAATCCCATTTATTGTATTCTTTCCTATTTTTAGTCCGAGACAATTGGTTAAAGATTAATAGGTAGCTGTGTATTTAATGACTCTATAGGTCATTTTTACATTTTTTGAGAAAATTATCATTTTATCTCTTTCGATTTTGAGTCCTATTTGATTGGTTGAGAAAGTTGATTTTGAAAATTTTGTGAAAAGTTGAGTTTTCGTTAAAGAGTTAAGTTTTGAAGGCTGAAGTTGCTTAATCTTTGAAATTCAAAGTCATTTAGCATTTTGAGTCTTGAAATAGAATTCCATCAGTTGTGGAATGTGGAAATTGGTCTAAAAGAGTTGTTGAAATTAATGACGTTTGAAGTTGGAAATTTAGTTGAAACTTGAAGGAATTCTGACTTTGATCAATATTTTGAGTTTGACTGCTCGAATTGTATTTCTGACAGTTCCATTGGTTTTGAGAGATGATTTTAGCTCTAGAACAAGTGTTGGTATAATTTTTGGGTGTTTCGATAGTATTTTTATATTATTGGTGCCTAAAGTTGTCCTAGTTATGACTAATTAGATTCTTGGTCAAGGAGACTTTAGATTCATTTTTTTACGATTTTATTGAGTCTGAAATATCGAATCTAGTAGGGATGCATATATGATTTGTGTGCATAGGGTTCTGAATGTATCCTGAAGATCTATTTTGTGATTATGTGCCTTGTGATGTTGTTGATATCTGGTGTACTCTCCCCATTCATGGGGAAGAGACCGCATTCGCGGTAGGTGTAATTAGAGACCTCCACATTCACAGAGTGTCTGTATGTTATTCTCCACATTCTTAGAATACATTTCACCAAAATAGTGTTTAATTAAAAAATGACGAGTTTAGTTTATTTTCCCCATTCATGAACTTTGAGAGTTTGGGAGAGGGTGATTTCAATTGTTTTTTTGAGAGAAATTCATTAGATAAGTTATTTTGAGCTAAAATATTCATTACTCATTAATTATTTTTTTTAATATTAATTTGGGGATTTTGGTATTGAAAATTTGGGATTTTGTTTATAAACTCAAGTTTTACGAAAATAGTGATTATGAGTTGATTTTAACTCCAATATTTTTTTCAATAGTTTTCTAATACCTTAAGAAACATTTTCATGCAACAATTTTTAGATTTTAACTCCATTTTTAATATTGGATTTTTGGACCACTTTGCCATTTTTTTTTTCAAATTCATGGTTTTGACATCATTAGAAGTGGAATTTGATTGTGAATCATTATTTGAATAAATTATGCTAGTTTTTATATGAATTGGAAGGGAAAAGCTCTCTCTTTGGATTAATTTATTGATTTTGTTGAGACAAGTGAATTTCTAAATCTTCTTGAGTTTATTTGAAACTTGCACTTCCTTTCTTTATATGTTGGGGAGTAATGGAAATTCGTAATGTGTTGGGGAGTAATGGAAATTCGTAGTGGGTGAATTATTCATGAAATGACTTGACTAGAGTGATAGGGTCATAAAATGGCTACATGATAGAATAAGATAACTTGACTCAAGATTTGGTATATGATTAATGATGTTTCTTTGAGTATTGTGAAATGTTGGTTGATGATATCGATTTCCATATTGAGATAATTTATTTATTATGTGATCCCTATGATGAAAATTATGAATTACTAATATGACTCAACTATTGACTAATGATAAATGCTAAAGATTGAAGTAATTATTGAGACATTATACATGTGATATTGATACAAGTGTTGCATAATTTTGATATTGTGATGAAATTACTGAAGAATACTAGTGAAAGTATTATCTTTTTTATGAGTAGTCTTGAATGATGATGAAAAGTGGTTATTGAGAACTTGAGTAAGAATGTGATATTATTATTGAATGACTCACTTGATGATGATTCTGTTACTGAAAATAAATGATGAGATTGATTGACTTGATTATTAAATATATGTATTTTGTAGACTCTTGCATACTCTCATGCTTATTTGAAAGTGATTATTCCAACTTAGGCTTTTAGCCTCTATTTTCCCACTTTCAAGTTCAAGGAGGAATGAAATTCAACAAAGGGTTGTCTTTTCAATGATGGTTAAGGCTGATGCCAACAAAAAGGTTTTAGGCTCAACGGGACCACAAGGAATATATTTGATGCAGGAGGGGGGAATTGGAACTAGGCAGTTATCAGATGTGGCTACATCCCTTCAGTGCAAGCATTGGTGGACTTTCATGACTAAAAGGTCTTTATGGGGGGACTTCATGATGGCAAAATTTTATCAAAGAGCTAATCCAACTGTCAAAAAATAGGATACTGGCCAGTCTAGGATTTGGAATAAAATGCTTCAAAATAGACCAAAGCTGGAACCTCATGTTCAATGGGAAATCTGCTGCTCTGGGACAACATACTTTTGGTGGGACAATTGGTTAGGAGTTGGCCCCTTTGCTCATCATACTGTTGGAATTTCAAGGCTTAATAATACAATGGTGGTTGATTTCCTCAACAATGGGGAATGGGATGTTGATAAAATTGAGCGGGTAGCCCCTCCCCTCCTTATTCCTTCTATTTTATCTCACAATTTTGTTTATATTGCAGGTAAGCCAGATAGGGTTGTTTGGACTTTGAATAGCAATGGCAGTTTCTCTTGTTCCTCTGTATGGAGTCTTATAAGGGAAAAGATAAGCCAGTCAGTTATTGATAATCTTATCTGGCACAATTTGGTACCTTGTAAATGTTCTTTTCATCTATGGAGAGCTATGAGAAGCAAATTACTTACAAATAAAAAGCTGATTGTTTTTGGGCAGCAGCCTACTGATTGTTTCTGTTGCTATAAGCCTGGCAGAGACACTATAGATCATATTTTTATCTCTGGGGATTTTGCAAAGTCAATTTGGAACTTCATTGGGGCTGCTTTTGGAGTGGATTGTTGTGTGCTTAATTTAAAGCATATGATCTTAAAATGGGGGGCTAGTAAAGGAAAGAATGGTGCTCATAAGTTACTCCTTCAGGCTGTCCCTATTTTTTCCTGTTGGAAATTATGGAAAAATAGGTGTGCATGTAAGTATGATGGAAAGAAATCTAACTTTAAAAGAGTCAAGTTTACCATCCTGAAAGACCTGTGGCATTCATGATGTAAAGACCACCAAGGTTTGTTGGTATCTTCCTTTTAGAGGGCTTGTTAAGCTCAATACTAATGGAAGTTGTCTGGACAACCCAGGCAGCATTGCCGTAGGAGGGGTATGTAGAAATGAGGAGGGGGACATGATCTTTGCTTTCTCATACCATTTGGGAAGTGGCACTAACAATATAGCCGAGCTCGAAGCAACACTGTTTGGGCTGCGTTGGTGTCTGGAGTTTGGATTTCATGAAGTCCAACTTGAGTTGGATTCAGAATTGGCTTCAAAGTGGATCAACAAATAACTGCAATTTCCATGGGCGACGAGTCAGGTATTATTTAAAATTCACTCTATTATACCGTTGTTCTCAATGTTTTCTTGCAGGCATATCTTTCGGGAAGTAAATCAAGTGGCAGATAAACTTGCCAAGCAAGGGCATCTTATTCCTGCTCCTAGGATTTACAATGAAGCCAACCAGCTGTCTAATGATATTAAAGCTATTCTCTTAATGGATAAGCTCGGAATGGCTAATTTCAGAAGAAGGAAGATCAAAAGG